>VZTB01004993.1:0-20458 GCA_013397245.1 Thryothorus ludovicianus
AAGATCTTTTATAAGTCTTGACATGTTTAATCTTGTTAAGTTCTAATATTAAAAGAAAAACCCCAAAAATGTAAATAATTAATTTGAGTGCTAAGAAGTATTACTAAGAAGTATTAGGAAAGAGACTGGGTATGAAATGGAAAACATCTTTATATTACCATATATGTTAAGTGCCCATAGATTCAACATTTAATTAATTTCTGATTGTTTTAACCGAAAATGGGATATAGTAAAAAAGAAAAAGTACATTGAAAGAAGGGAAGGCTGATTAAGGAAACAAATAATTTCTATATTAAGTACATACAAATAAATTAAGATTATACAAGACAGAAAAGAGACAAACAAGGAGGAATTAGAGAGATCTAAAGCAGCATTATTTGCCTGGGGAAGGCATGTTTATATGCAATGACTATTCACTGCTTCTCTAAATATGGGAAGCAATGGAAATCAAATTATGTTTTCATATAGCAGGCTCAAACCAAACAACACGTTTTGATTTTTTTCCTATATGAAAAAAAAAGGTAACAATCTGTGTAACTTGTTGCTAAAGTATTTGCCAATGTAAAAAATTTACATGAATTTAAAAACTCATTCAGCAGCCTCAAAGAAGAATAATCTATGAAAGGCTAATAAATATAAGTTAGAACCTGCTATTCAGGAAGACCTGGAACTTCAGATCATATAAAGCTGTTAGACTGTACTAGGAAAGTAGGTCTTTAATAAATTTTGCTGTGTTTCTATCCTCTTCAGTAGAAGAACTACTCTTTTTGCATTTCCCTTTATCAATTCTGAAAACAAGAAACTACATGTAAGTTTTGTTCTACCCAACAAAATTACCTTTCTTATGGAGTTAAAAAACCTGAACAAACATCCAAAATTTAGCAAAACAAAGTATTTTGATTGTCAGAGGAATGTTGGACAGGTTGCAGTGAATTAAGATTAAAAAGAAACAGTAAAAAAGCAAACCACCTATTTACAAAACAGAAAGTCTCATTTTCCTCCCACACCTATTCATATCTATTTACAGTCATTACAGGTAAGAACATACTACTGGTGAGGATACTTAAATATATAATTACACAAAAAATATAGCAGGTAAAGTAGTAAAACATGTAGAATAGGATAAATCAAAAGTTAGGTTTATTTTATATTGGAATGTGTTTTAAATTTTATAATGAATTTTGGACCAGCTCCATTGAAAAAATTAGAGAATCCCTTCCTGTTGCTTTTGTGATGTTTTACTTTAGGATTGTTTTGTTTTTCTTCTTGATTCAGTCAGTTTACCTAACATTCACCATTCACTCATCTAAAGTAACAATTTACATGATGAATATTTTAATAAAACAAAGTAAATTAATTTTTATTAGGCTCAGCTCTGAAAATAAATGATCTCTTCTGGTCATTCTTTGCAGCTGATTATATAATCTCCTTCAAATTCTCAGTAAGCATAAGAGTGGTTTTTCTGGTGATTGATACAGAACTACCCTGATCTGTTAAACTGGGGCACACTTAACCCTAATATCACAACAAAAGGAATTGAATAAGAAAAAAAGAAATAAAGCACATATCTTCAAAATATGAGGCACAAAATTGACTTTATTACCTCTTAAGATGGGGTTCTAATTTTGCAAATTTGATTTCACATTACATCTACAAAGTCTTAACTACTGTAGATCATATTGATACTAATATTACCACTTTTGTTTTGAAAACCTGGATATTACATAGATGTGGCCATCCACCCTTAAGGAGAAGCAATTTTTTTAAGCTATCTGAAGGTAAAGAAACTGCAGTTGGAAAAAGTAGACAAGCTTTTACCCAGAAACTGGGGCTAATTTTTGGTTTTTTTTTTTGCTTGAAAAGAAGCCTTATGCTTTCTCTCTCAGACAAATATTTCCTCCTCCTACCAAATCTTGATTTTTCCTAGCCTTAAGCAATCATGTCTGTGATCATGCTACTGAAATAAGGAGATCCTGAAAGACCAGCAGACTGAGAGATGACTGAGAAGTTGGAGTCATGGCTATTTGCCTGGGTAAGATACCCTTCTGTTAATAGTGTGGAGAAGCAGTGATGATCCAGCACAGTTGGAACTGGATCTGCTTGCTCTGAACAGCTGGGAGAGCAAAGGTGAAGCGTCAGCTATTTAGTGCAATTCCATGTGTTATAAAATCCAGCGTGCCATGGGAGTGATGCATCGCCTTGGCTTGTCAGACTGGTCCTTCTGTGGTAGGGATTATACGTGAGTCTGTCTGAGTTCACTCAGTGTTTGAGATAAGGAAAGACTGGATCTTGCTAAAATCCCTTAAGAAACCAGACACCTGAACTGCAAACAGATGACATAGCAGCAGCAGTCGATAATTTGGACGTTTATCTCTCACTTGTACAATTCAGTGGGTGTTTAAACATTGATTTTCTCAAAATTAGAATCAGGCTCCCAGGTTCTAAATTAATTTTTAACTAATGTACAGAAGGAAATGCTCCATTAAATTGCTGCTACTATATTACTTGTCACAACACCAACACCATCTTCTGCTGTTGCAGAGCCTCAGTTCAGCAGCCCCTCATCCTCCAAACTGCTTGAAATCAATAACACGATATTCAGTCTCCCAACAAACTGTGAGAAGTCTGCTAGCCTAAACCTCATAAAGGGCAAAAAAGAGATGGAATTTTATGTGATAATTATTTACATTTAAGAGTAAATTAAGGGTTGAAAAATACTCTTTGAAGGCTGAAGTGTTAAAGTTTTCTTGTTTACCTAAGACTTTGCGTCAGAAATTTCTTTTGTTTCATGGACTGTCTGTGGACTCCAAGGTGAGCAAAAAATTCTCACCTGGAGCCTGAGGTTAAAGTATGAATGAACCTCCTCTTCCTGATGTTTTCAACTTTGCATAGAGCTGCATAGAATATATTAATGTGATATTCAGTTTCTTTTGTTCATTTTCGTTTCATTAAGGGAAATGTTGACATTCAGTAAAGTTGCCAATCAGTTGCGCTTGACATTACTGGACTAGGTCCGGAAGTTGCAAGTTTTGTTAAACACCTTCAATGCAGGAACAATTAGAGCCTGATAATCTTCTATTGTTCTTGTCACTTGCAGGATTTTTAAATATAATATGACAGAAACAAATGCAATGGGGTGATTTTTATAATGCCTAGTTCATCTATCATTGCTGTCAAGTTAAATTATAGTTTAAAGAGGAAATGACCATATACAATATTTATGGTTTTGTTATGGTAAACCACACCATCATTGTTCATATGGAAAATCCACAATAATACTATCATCTCTATTTTTTTCTGTTAATTCTACTCTATTTCAATGGGAAGAGAAATAACAGACGATATACATCCAGTACATAAAAAAGTGTTTGTGTGCAGCTGCTACATGTTCCATTTAAAAGTAAAGCAGCTTCTTTACAATCTGTTGCATGTTCCCATAGCTATAAATGTGAATGCAAACACAGTTACAAATCAACAGGTTAAGCTATCAGACTGCACTGACCTTTTGAGGTCAATGAAAATAATGTTAATGAGTTCAGTGGGCTTTTAGTTAGATTCTGGGTATATGTATATTCATCACAGACGTGTATTTCAACTGCAGAAGTAAACAAAAGTATTTACAGCTAAAGGCATCATCCTTAAGGCATGATTACTTTGCTTTCCCTTACTTGCTTACCCAAAACTTGCTTGATTTTTTTCAGGAGGCTTTTACACAGCTTTACTTTCATTGGAGTAAAATAGAACCAAAAATTAACTTAAAACTTTTTTGCGTCCTTGCATAATTTCAAGAAAGTGTCTGGTGGCTCACGAATGGCTTCAATTAAGTAAAAATATGTTTGATTTGTATGAGTCAATAATTTGAAACAATCATGTTTAGAAATTTAAATTAACATAATGAACAGAAAAAAATGCCTCTTCTAATCTTGATATTGTTTTAGGTTGAATACATTTCCTTGTTGACATTTGAATTTCTTACTGGTTGAAGTTTAAATTACAACAATGAAGGCATATTTGTTTCAGGTTTAAATTTCTCCTTGTTTAATATAGCTGTCAAGAAATGAGAAAAAGTCAGGTCATATAAATAACATTTCTAAACAGAAAAATATTTTATAAGGTGGTTAAATTTCATTTGTCTTAGCTTCAAAAAGGAATGGGTTATTTCAAGTTTGCAAACCCATGAGCAACAAATTTTGTATCTGATTTGCTTCATTTGTAAAGGCAAGCTGAAACAAACTATTTCCTGCTGATGTTCACAGTAAGCATATCTCCTGCTTTCCCAAACTATTGGAGAGAATAGGTTCTAAAAGCTATTTTGAAGTATCTGATGAAGAAAAGAGTTTTTCTTCTAGCTTTTTGCTTCACCTGATAACCTTTAAAAATGCTCTGACAAAATACAGACTTAAATGTAAATTTTGTGTCTGTTCAGAATGATTCTCTTGAAAGAGCTAAGGAACAATCCAGATCAAAAAAATCCTGAGGGGATCATATTCAGTTGAAATTAATGATTCTTGCAAAACTGCATTTCTCATATATGAGATGCAATTTGCAAAATTTCATTTTGAGGAGCAAAAAATCATTACAATCCTAAAAAATCTCATTTTACCATTTTCATAACAATGAAGTTTTGCTGTTGATTTTACTACTTACATTTTCTATTTCTATTGTGGGCTTTCCCCCCACTTTGTAAATTATAACTTTAAAAGTTTAACCAGCGACAGGAATTTCCCCTCCCTTATGTCCCTGTTAAAACTTCCCTTCCTGGAGGGTTTGGAGTCTGGAAGATTTGTTATGCATTGAATTTTTTTCCCAAAATAGAACTTCCAGCCCCTCCACAGCTCTAAGCATTGATTCTCTAAAAGCTCTTGATTGTTCAATGCAGATTTCATATAAAAGAGTGATAATTCTGCAAGAGGCTCTCTCAAAGTGTCCAATGATTGGTGCCCCTGCAGTAGAAGTGAACTGACCGACTGAGGAGGTTGTAGGTGCACATCTCAGGCAATTCAGGACAGACCTGGCTGTCCCTAACAAACTTACACTTCATAGTGGTGATCTGGTTGTGTGGGGTTTTTTTAAAGTAAAACATGAAATCTGCCCATCTCAGCTTAAAGAAAGTGAGGTTGGACCAGATGACCCCACCATGGTCCCTCCCAACCTTACCCATTCTGTCATTCGGAGAAAGCAGCAAATTGATTTTCCCTCCAGGAGGATGCTCAGGGCTGGAGGTCAGATATGGCAGGTACGTGACACTGGGACATAGGCGTGAGTGACATTTCTGATGCGTTCCTGACCACTGTCTACCTCTTGGCTAATTTTTATCTGGTGATTGCTGAGCTGGGGCACACTGAGTGGTTCCAGCTCCCACAACTGCCTTTTAGTGTGCTGCTGTGAGGGCTCTGGATGCCTGAATCCACCCTGCAAGAGAGCCTGTACAACCATTTTTTAACATCACCTAAATCTTTATAGACAAAGGCCTTTGTTAAAAATAAAACTCCAGCTGAATCAGAGGACATTTAGGGCAGAACTACGAAGTTGTTTAACAAAGATAATCTTCTGTTCAGATAGCACTAATTTGTAGTGAAACTGTTGAATTTTAGTTACTTGACAAATCTGAAAAAAATTTGCTGGCTTGATTTTCAAAGTTTTCTGTATTTATAGTTTCAATTAACTTCACTGCTTATATACTATTGTTTATGTTAAGTATTCTTCATAGCTATTAAATTCATGTTTCACAAAGTCTCCAGGGCTTTTTTTGTTTTGTTTGATGTTCCTCGGGGATATATAGCTCCTTTAAGGAAAGAGTAAATTTTACATTACTTCATATGGTTAATTATTTTGACTGTTACTGTGTATTTATGACAACATATTCAGGCTTTTTTGAAAGTTTTGTTATAACTGACTGCCAGCATCTGAAAGAGCATTTCAGGACTTGTGCTTGAAATGTATATACTCTTTCCAGGCCAGTTGAGTAATGAAAACATATTTAATTATTTCCAACTTCTTGAATGTACAGTGTAATTAACTATGATGCAGATTTCCAGGCTAATTAGAGCAAACTGTGGTACCAAACTAATTGGACACAAAAGTACCTCAGAAGAGCAATAAAGCAAGTTTACCACTTGTGTTTCATCAAAATAACATGAAAGTGGTATGAATAAAATATATATAAAAAATTTAGGAAAACAATTAAGATGATCTTCAAGGCAAGAGGAATTTCTGTCAGTTCATCTCAGAATCAAGTGGGTCTTTGCCTTATTTGATTCAAATTTCCTTCCTTTGAAGAGTAGCTGCCCACCAACAAGCTGGACCTCGTGTCACACATCTCCCTACACCATCTTCTCCCCAGGCAGGGAAGCCTTTCCTTATAGCTACTTGGATTCTCATGAATCCATTGACATATACTCTCAAGATTTTATGACAGCTGCTATTTGTCCTAAAAATTTCTGGAGTCATACTAAATGTTATGAGTTACAGCTTTCTTAGGAGGGGAAAAGCATGTACAGGAGAAGTCTGAGAATTCTGTCATGTCCTAAAATGGGAAGGGAAGGGAAGGTGCGGGAAGGTGCGGGAAGGTGCGGGAAGGTGCGGGANATTTATATCTTGTTACTTTTTCTTCATTAATCTATCCCTAATTTGTTATCGCATTTTAAACAGATAATTTTGTGTGACTAAAGATAATGGAGAATTATATTTGCTTTCCCTTCAAACTGCAGCCTAAATCTTTCTCTCTGATTCTGTGAATTATTTTGGGGGTTGACTTCTAAGACACAGTGCACAGCAGAGGAAAAACTTACATGGGTTTGATTTTTATAGGCCTGTTAGTCTCACTTCAGTGCCTGGTAAAATTATGGGGAAGATTATTGTGTTATTGAAAAATGCCTGAAGGACAACACAGTCATCAGTCAGCACAGCTTCATGAGGGGAAAGTCCTGCTTACCAAACCTGATTTCCTTTTATGATGAGGTAACCCACCTAGTTTATCAAGTGAAGCTAGTTGATGTAATCTTGAATTTCAGAGCAGCTTTTGATATTGTTTCTCATTATATCCTCCTGGATGAAATGTCCAGCCTTCAGCTGCATAAAAACATCATGTGATGGGTGAGCAAGTGGCTCATGGTTAGAGTGCAAAGGGTTGCACTGAATGGGTGCTGCTGCCATCCAGGCATTTGTGGGGCTCTGCAGGCCTCCATCTTAGGCCCAGCCCTCTTCAATATCTTCGCTAACAAATTGAATGAACGACTCCAAGGGATAGTAAGTAAGTTTGTAGATACTACAAAATTAGGAGGAGCTGATGAGTTTTTTTAAAGAGAGGCCCTGCAGAGATCTCAACAAATCAGAGGTCTGGGCAATCACCAACTGTATGAAGCTTAAAAAAGACAACTGACAGATTCTGAACCTGAAATGGGGAACCCTGGATGTACAACAGGCTGGGGAGGGAGAGGCTGGAGAGCAGCACTGCAGAAAGGGACCTGGGGGACCTGGTTGATGGAAAGCTGAACATGCCAGACAGTGCCCTGGCAGCCAGGAGGGTTGACCCTGTCCTGGGGTGCATCAGGCACAGCATCACCAACAAGGCAAGGGAGGGGATTGTCCCACTGTGCTCTGAGCTGGAGCAGCCTCACCTCCAATCCTGTGTGCAGTTTGGGGCAACACAATATAACGAAGATGTTGAACTATTAGAGAACATTCAGAGGAGAGCCATGAGGATGATGAGGACTCTGGAGGGGAAGCTGCATGAGGAGCAGCTGAGGTCACTTGGTCTGTTTAGCCTGGAGGAGAGGAGACCAAGGGGAGACCTCAGAGCAGTTACAACTTTCTTGTGAGGGGAAGAGAGGCAGACACTGATCCCTTCTCTTTGGTGGCCAGTGACAGTATCTGAGGGAATGGCCTGAAGTTGTGTCACGGGAGGTTTAATTTGGATATGAGAAAAAGGTTCTTAACCCAGAGGATGGCTGAACACTGGAACAGACTCCCCAGGGAAGTGGTCACAGCACCTAAGACTGACAAAGCTTAAGCATTTGGTCAAAGTTCTCAGTCATGTGGTGTGATTCTTTGGATTGTCCTGTGCAGGAGTTGGACTTCACTGATCCTTGTGAGTCCCTACCCAGCTCAGAACATCCAGTGATTCTGTGATTCTTTAATGTCAGAGTATAACTGGTTTTAACAGTGGAAGCGAGAAAACGGCAGAAATTTTCTTGTTATTCAAAGAATGGCTACAACAGAAGCAAGTTCGTTCTTTGTGTATGTCAAAATCCTCAAAGTAAACATTGCAAATATAATTTTACTTTTTTCTGCTTCAGTACCAACCAAAAAACTAGTTGCGAAGAGGTGGCAGAGGTCCTCATGGAAGGTGGCAGGTGCCTCTGCCATCTCTCCCTGGCAATCTATCTCTCTTACTGATGCATTGCCAGGGATCTGGCATAATTCGGCTGTTTTTTTCATAAAGAGAACACTGTATTATGCCAATATACCGCATTTAAAAAGCATAATCATTACATTTGTTTCTTTGATTCAATTATGAGTTATTGCCAGTTTTTCAAATTTGATCTGGGCTATAAACAGAGTTTTGGAAGAGGAAAACATAAAAACCAAAACACACCTGAAATGTCTTTTACATCTTAGCACCTATGATAATATTTGTGGTCTTTACAGTGTGGAGACTGTCTCATGTTCTACATATTCTTCCAAGAATCCCATGCTGTCACACCTATAACAATGATGGTGCTGGGAAAATTAGCAATGGCCTGAACTGTGGTGGGGTCTGCTCATGCTTAAAAAACTGAAGCTATGCAGTCCATAACTACAGTTAAACTGTAACCTGGGACTACTCATACCCAGTCAGACATGAAATGAGACTGTAAGCTCCTGAACTCTTGACAACAATGCCATTCCCATTGATCTTATCGCCAGTTAAACTATTCTCACTGGGAATTAATTGTCAAAAAATCCAAGTAGAGAAAAAGCTGCTGTGCATGCAGTTGTTATAGAGAGAGATTAAGAAATATTTTCCCTACACTTGCCATTGAATCTGCACTTGTATAGACTAAATATAAAATGTTTTGACATTTTCGGACTTTTACCTAAAATGATTCGCAGCTAACTGAAGGAGACAATTCTGTTAGCTTTGATATACAGCTGTTCAAATAATTTAAGCATTAGGGAGATGACCTGAAAGACTATTTTCATTTGAGTTTTTCTTTTTTAAAGGGCTAAGTCTGTGTTTTTCTTTTAATTTCTCTAAGAGCTGTAGACCTTGTGTCCTCAGCAGAGAGAAGATGAACAATAGAAAACATTAAGCTTAAGAAGAAACAGACATAGAAATGAGGTGTTTGGGTTTATTCATTATGGAATTTTTCCCCAAATCCTTCCCTTCCCACTGCAATAAGAGGCAGGAACAATATCCTACAGTGGCAGATCCCAGAACATGCTAATAAGCTTTACTGGCCCTGACCTGTCTCCTCTGAGGCATTCACCCCTGAAATTTAAGCCCAAGTTTGTGAATTTAGTCTTTCCCTGATGTGAACATGTTCATCCTGTTAAACCCATTGTTTAGGTATGTTGTGTTGTCTCTAGCCCTCTCTCTGTCCCAAATGGTTGTATTTTGTCACTGACTGGGCTTTCTCCTTGTCATGCTGGTGGTTCCTGTTGCCACCACTGGGTCTGCCTGTTGTGTTAGGCTCCTGCTCCCCTTTGCAGGAGCTCAGCTGCTCAGGGGACAGTGGTCCTTGCTGCTCCCTAAGGTGCAGGGCATATTTGTCATTTGATCCCCATGTAGTGCTCTGGAAGACAGGGACAATCTTGATGCTTTTGTTTTTATCTTCAGGCTGTTGTTTAGTGCATCAATTTTGTCTCGAGCAGGAAAGGAAGAATGACTTTTCTTAAATAATTGAGGATTACATAATAACTTACAATGCAGTGACCTTATTCTCAAGACAGTCAGCAAAAGCTGTTTCTACTGGTGTCAGGGGCAGATGGAGTTCAGCTCTTTGGCAACTCAACCCCATATATGTTAAGCCCCTGGCCTAAAATATGGAAAAGTTTTAATAATTCTAGTTTTTCTGTTACTCTCTAGAATGGTTTGTACTTTTTGGAGGTAACTAAAGCATGGAGTAATTGGGCTGTGCTCTTAACCAGTTCCTATAACAGAGGCAAGGGTTCTGTTCCATGGATGCCAGCCATGGGACAAATATTTTTGCTGGAGGGGCAGGATGGATTGACTTTAATCTGATTTCTGCCTTCACAGCAGTGAAAAGGGGGTGGAGAGAATATGTATGCCTCAGAACAGGCTAACCTCACTTATGTCAGTCCTGTTGTATCTAAATCTCTATTAATATTGAATGAGTATTTAAGTCAATCACCAGAATACATTGTATCTTAGTGCAGATAAAGGTAGGGATGGATTTAAGACCTTTGCATTTTTTTGAGGTAACTTGAAAAGGAGATTAATTTATCCACTTGATGCACTTAGTTGAAGTGAAATATATTATACTAGTCCAACATGGATGAGGAAAATATTTGAGGTTTACTTACTAGCACAGGTTTAAAACCACTGACAGATGCTAGTTTTCATTTTGCAAATGCTGTTCTGCATATGAAAGAAGAAATATCTCAGGTTTTCATTGTTCACAGTGAACCATTTGTTCAGACTGAAATTAGACTGAAGGAAATGGTCTTTTTCTATGGATTGTCAGCTGATGTTCAATCTCTGCTAGTAATGTTTGCAAGTAAAATTTTTTGTACATTATCCTTATCTGCCATCTGGGTTTTGACTAATTATGTGAAACAAATAAAATTATAAGGAGGAAACAGCTCAAAACAGAATTCCTCTCTTTATAATCCTCAATTACATTTCTCTTCCTAGGTAAAGAGATTCATGTTTGAAGGAGCCTTAATATGATCACATACACATGACATATACGAAATGCATTTCAAGCACTTTTTGCAGCTCCTTTATTTTTAGTGAGTTATGATTAGTGTACTCACATGGCAGAATACAAGATTAGTTAATATCCTTTGATTCTTATTCATACTTCACCTCCCCATGTATATTGTGCATTACCCTCTCCTTTATTCATCTGTGCTTAGATTATTTTCTTCCCTCTTTTAAAAACATTCTTTTGTTTCCAAAAATAGGGTTAAATAAACTGATATTATTACTTATTTTAAACAATGGAACTGCATTTTATGAGAAATTTTGATTAAAAACTATCAGGTAAGCACATAAATGGTAGAAAATGCTATGTAAAATGTAATATAAAGAGAACATGTAAGTTTTGACCGGTTTCCAGAAAATTTACACTTCTAGTATGTTTTTTTCTAAGTTTCAAGGAGTATATAAAAGAACATATTCTTGATTTGATAAGCTAAAAATGTGCATATAATGAAATTATCTGGAAATATCTGTCATGGACTGTTGTTATCGAGGTCACATTCACTAACAGGGGCTTATCAGGTGTTAGTATTTATTGATAAATGAGAGGATTAAAAGGGACACCAGGCATTATGGCATCCATACCAACAGACACTTTTCTGTGCTCTGCAAATGTAAAAATTGAACTGAAACACTGAAAGTGAAAACCCTAAAAGTGATAAAAGTCATTATTGCTGTGTCTCTTCTTTGTATGGCAAATGTCTTGTGTTTTGAAACATTAAACAAACAAATTTCTTGTGCAATGTCCTGGAGGGATAGACAGCAGGACTTGGGCTTCTCAACAGTCAAGACTGATTTGCGTAGGCACAGGAGAGAAAAGTTACTTAGGGTACCTTATCTGGTCAATAAAAAAACCAGAGAAGGCTTTTGTTTGAGTTTGTCCCTCTGCTTTTTTCTCTTCACTTCAAGGTTGATGTCTCAAGACTTTTCCACATTTATTCAATCTTTTCCTTTGAATTGATGCTTTGAGTGTGGGATAGAGATGAACTTCTTTATATTTATTGATCATTATAGAGAGATAGTCTGACTGACACTCTGAAATGGTAGACTGAAGTTCAAGTTCTTGTCAGTCTATGGATATCCAGATTAGCATTTTCCAACATACTAAGAAAACAAACTGTTTAGAAAACTGATAGATTGTATCTTGTTGCTTTCAAATCAAGTGCATGTTTTACTGAAATTATATAATTGACATAGGCTCTCTGTCAGTGATAAGTAATTAAAATCCTTAGATTATAGTATGCAGACTATCTAATGCTCACCTCTGGCCTTTAAATCTGTTGTGAAGAGTCTTTGACTTGTAAGTCAACTGCTAATCTTTATTAGATTTTTCAATAGATTATGATTTCACTTTCATTGTTTTCTTCTCTCTCTGTGCACATTGTACTGATATATGCTTTAAATTATTTTCCTGATTGTGGAATTCATGATTTCACAGAATGGATAGAACTGTTCTTGAGACTTCCATTGCACTTGGAGTCCCTTTAATCTGTTGATAACTTGTCTGGCATAATTGTGATGGAAGATTGTTTTTTGACCTTTTATTTCTTTTCAGTTCTGTTCATGGATTTTGTTTTTTTATTGCATTAGAGTTATATCTGCAAGCTAGTAAATATCCTTGAGCTTACTGTTTATTAATTAATGCCTAACCAGACAACTTATTGTTTTTGTATTTATATAGTATTAGAATGTTTCTTCCCCTCCACTTCATTACAGATCATATTTATACAAATTCTGGATGGTTGCCTAGTTTTATTTTTCTGTATAGACAGAAAAGAAAGATCTGTATTGGCCTTTACAGATGGGAATGATCAGATTACATGAAATCAATTGTGAAAATCATATTGGAAATCTAAGTCTGATGATTCTTCTAGCCATGGCAATATTCTACTTACTAGAAATGAGGTTCAACTTCACTCTTAGTAAAGTGCATTTGACTGTTTGGAAGGAGTTCAAGAACTGTAAAGGCATTCATAACTATCATATTATAACATTCATAGCTGAACTTCAGGTACAGGCTTGAGGTCTGGTGATAAGCTTGAGAAAAGGCTGCAGCAGGCAGTGCATTATTGAGTATGGGAATATTATCTGCTACAGTACACCTCACATACTGTTTGTTTATGCCTACACTTTACTACTTAAAACAGTTAGGAAGGCCAAAGACAAAAAAGCAGGCCAGAAGAAAATGGCACTTAAGGTCTCTTTATTTTCTTTCTTTTCTCCCACCCATTATGCCCTACAATCAGAATGTAGTAAGAAATTTCTCTAGAAAAAAAAGGATGTCTTAAAAAAACCCCCAAAACACCCAACCAACCCTGTGTAAAATTTCTGTGATCCTTTATATGTATTTATACCTCAAAGATTTCACTTTCCTGTAAAATCTCAAGTTAGCTGTCCTCCCACTGTGCTGGGGAGTGAAGTATGTCAAGTGAAGCATCTCCAAGGCCCAGAAGAAAATGCTATCTTTGTAAGCTTCTCTGCAAGACATCCTCCTGATAGGATAGTTCCCTTTCATCCTTTTACTTAGTCTGCAGCAGTTTTCCCACCCAGTCTGCCCCTTTTCATGTTTTATTTTCTCAAGACTTTCCCATTTTTATCCTTAACCTATGAGCACTTTTTCCAGATGTGTGGCAAAAACTGTCTTTTCAGAACACAGTTTTGAAAACAAAAACATTCCAGGGGCTAATTTCTCTCAGAACATTGATGTCTTTGTGTGAGTAGATACCAGATGAGTTCAGAAACTTGGGGGAGGCCTCTCCTTTCAACCTTCCTGGTAACATGAGTCAAAACTCTATATACTCAGCATGAAGAGGAAACCTGCTTCCTCTAGCACCGGATGGGGCAGAAAAATATCTGCAGCTGAGCTGATATTATTCCTTATGGTAGTTTAGTTGTTTATTTTGAGATTTTGCTATTTCATGATTTGGTAGAGTTTTTCTGTAATTATTACAAGGTGTGTAACGCTTTGAATTCCTCTTAGCAAAATGCTTGAAGCTGATTTTGGTGACAGATTACAAATTTGAAGACAGAACTGGGTCCTTTGATTTGACCTGTCTTCTCTGATGGAGCGACATGACCCCTCTAAATAAAGTAGAACCTATTGAGGCTGCTGGAGATCATGGCCCATGTGTATGAAGGTACAAGGCATTTTAGTAAACTACTATTTTATCTATAGTGAAAGAGGTTAAGAAGATTAAGGCATTAAGAGGAGTGCATGAGGTATATCTAGACAGTAGCATGAAGTTTGTCTTTGAAAATGTGAGTACCAAAACACCAGTAAGATGAGACCACAAGTTCAGAGATGCCTTCGGACAAAAACGACTAATGAAAACACTTGTGTGTTAGGGATTTCTCCTGAAACTCTGAACATACTGAAGAAAATGTAGTCATCAAATGAAATTAAAGAATCCTAAATTACTGACTGTTTTGCTATATGTGGAGCTGATTTTTAGGGCATTTTAGTTAACTTTGGTTTTGGGGCTGTTGACTTTCCCTGAAAGCTAATGTAAGCCCCTCTTTTATTTAAACAGCTCGAATATTTTCAGATTATTTCTTAGAACATTTTAGACAGAGCCTGAAATGTCTTTTGGCTGTGTTGGGGCACATCCAGGAAATATCTAATGGCTCAAAGTAAGCTCAGTGCAGCTGCTGTAGAGAAGATGTTCATAATCTCAAACATATTGGAAAGATACATACTGTAGTAATGGATCATGACAGCTAAAAACAAGCTCCTTTCCGGTCTCTGTCATTACTCAGACTTAACACTACTTAAATAATGTCAGGAATTATTTGTGAGTAATTTAGTTCACAACTGACTCAAATACTTACTGAATGCACCCTTTCTACTTGTGATCCATCCTAGCAGAGACATAAAGAAAATGTAGAGAGCATTTCCTTTCTAAAAGGTTTTCTAAATGCATATTAAAAGTGTCAATTCCTAAGAAACATTTTAAAAATAATAGGAAAAACATATTAACTAACACATGTATCTTCATATTTTTTTATCCCAAACTTAATATTTTGACAAAATGGAATTGCCTTTCCCTGCCCATTCATTCCTTGATCACAACCCTGATGTTGACTGTAAATTGCAGCCTATTGTAAGTAGATGAATAGGATGAAATCTAAGTAAAATGCAGTGTATTCCTGCAGGTTGTCAACTATTCATGAGAGAATAATTATCCTTGGTTTTAATCAGCTTGGATCCAGAAAGAAGCACTGATTGTATTAATCCTATTTTTCTATGTTATGCACAAACTTGTACAGTACTTGTTCATTTTAATTTAATTTATATTACCTAAAAGGTATAAATTTTCCTCATATATGAATAAGAAACAGGGTGAAAATTTTTCTTTGATTATACACTTACATTTATGATGTTGTATGTCCTTTGGATTTTTAGTTTGAATCTGAGGCCTGCCTTTTATCCTCAGAGATTTTGGGGTGACTGTTAATACTGCTCATGAATTAAATGCAGGAAATTCTTCAACAGTCACAGTAAGTGTGAGTGACATTTGATTAGACAGATTGATTAGGTTAAACTACTTAAGATCGTCTTGTCAATTTTAAACTTTGTTTCATTCCACTCCACTGATGAGAGACAGATTTATATACTGTATATCATCAGATCAATAAACATTAAAGACAGTTAAAAAAAAAGTAAAAAACAATTTGTGTAATTGGCTGGCTAAGGACTACAAATGAAATTATGACAGGTTGAGGTTTCACTGGCGTAAATTATCCACTGTTTTAAGGATTATAAGCATAAATGGAAGAATAATCTAATGTCATTACACGATCACTTGCAGAATTTAAAATTCTTTCCCAGAATGATTTTCCTGACATCTATATAAGAGATGTTCAGGTAGTGCTTATTCTTCAAAAAATCCACCACTGGAGTTACTTTGGAAAAATATTTCACTTTAGGATATTTTCATTTCTCAACGTGCTTGTTGTGTCTTGTCTGAGAAATTAAAACTAGGTTTTCTTTTTCCATTTTACTCAACTGGGTAATTTATTGTCTTTTAAAGGATTAAAGTGTGGTTTGCTTGCTGGTTTAATATTCTTTAAAAAGTGTCTCTTGAATGAGGTATGCATTTTATCAGTGTTTTCACATCCTAAAAGAAATCCATTCCGACTTCCTGGGATTCCCTCAGAAAGGGACCATTCAGCCTTATTTTATCTACATTTATGAGAAATGTGGTTAATCAGGGACAAGAAGGATCAGTTTTTGGAAGAATTATTAGGAATGTACTACAAGGTCACAAGGGTTAATCTGTGGGTTGATGGCTTCCCCTGGATTTCCTCTTTAGATGAGTTGTCACCTGTGAAGTTGATAGGATACTGCTTTGCCAAAAGGCCTTTTTAGAGTCTCAAAACTCATAGATTTTTATAGTTTAATAGTTTGTAACCAGTATGGAGCCTCCTTTCCTGTTACTTTCCTCTGAGCAGCAATTCCTCCTTCCTGGAAAAAGAGTGATGTGATTGTGAGTCAGAGTGACCTGGCAGGGCATTGTTTCTAACAAGTTTTGCTGAACACAAAACTTTTCTTACACACAGTCTTTCCAAATGAAAACTGCAAAGCTGCTTATGACTTTTCTGCACTAAAAACACAAACCCAGCTAATGTGGTTGAGAGTTATTTGGGATCCTGGACTAACTGCCTGTTGCTCCGCTTCAGCCTTGGTACTTTCTGTGCCTTTGCCTAGTCTAATTTCATTCATTGTAAGCAAGGTTGAACTTGTTTGCTGATAGAATAGGGTAACTCCAGAGTTTTCAGCAGGCAGTTTGTTTTCTGAGAAAAAAAGTCAACAGAATTTCCTTCTCCAGCTCCTGGGATGGCTGATATTGGATCAGCTCGAAGATCAGGATTTGGAAAGTGGAGTTTGAGCATGTGTGGCAAGCACCCTGTCAAAACTGACTGGATCATTTTTACTCTTTCGATGTTACAAATCCAGAAGCTATAGGGAATATTCCATTGCTATAAAAAAAATCATTCTTTACTACCCCTAGCACTAAACAGTGCCCTCTAAGGCCTAAAATATTTTATCTAACTATTATGCCAATTTAATTTTAAATTGATTTCTAAATTAAAGATTATGTGTTTCTTTAGCTGTACTAATGAATATATTTTCACAGTAAGGCTGATTGATTTTAAATATTGCCTGCTCCATTAACCTGTGACAGCACATAGCATGAAACCGAAACTTCTTCAATACTTGATTTTATAATTGAAAAATAGAAATGTTTGTCTTACAGGAGAATATTTTTGGTCAGTTAATAAATATTTCAGATGTTGAGCCAAAACTCCATCTGGAAGTATCTGAGAACTAATGTCTGTGATTTTTTAAAAATATTTTTTGGCATTTTTTTGGCAAGAATAGAAGCAATAATGGAATTGAGAGTGCCATAGCCAGATTGCACCTGGGGGAGGGGAGGACTGATTTGGTTTGTATGTTGCTGCTGCTGTGAATGCTGACATCCCTGAAATCTCGTGAGGTTGTTTTGAGTTTGGAAGCTGCAATTAAGATTAAAATCTAGTTCATCAACACAATTTAGTCCTAAAGGCAGTCTCTAAGCCAGAATAGACCCAAGGGGTGTTTCATCCAAGCTGTGCTTTTATGACAGGGGAAGTAGAGAATAACTGTCTGGACAATAAAACATTCTGTAACAACTGACACTGTTTATTACTGCTGAAAGTGGCTTAATGTAAAGGCAGGTGGATATCACTGTCATATGATACTTGCTCTGACCAAGGAGTGGACACTTTGGGTGTCTAATATGATACCTGTAATGACCAAGACTGGGTCCCTGTTAACAAATTGGGACTCAGATTAACATTTTCTCTGTTTAGTCTGGTTGGACAAGCCATAGATATCATGGGTTCCTTAATACTTAGTCTTTTATTTTTATTTTTTTTTGTCAATAAATCAAGTATTTTTTATTTGTGAGTCTTGAGATAAGGGATGGATTTAATTTTAGCAATTTTAAGAAAAACAGTAATTTCCAGTCTTCTTCTGGAAAATACTTGGGTTTAGAGAGTAGACTTTCTCTGATAATATCTGAAATCTTTTTTTAACTGTTTTACATGGAAAAATCTAGGTGAAAACAATCATCTGCTAAATATAAGATCTGAAAACCTTTGGGCATTTGCAAGGTCAGCAGAAAAAGTAAATAATGTAGATCACAAATTGAGTGAAAAGCACACATGCTGTTGCTAAAAGGCAAGCGTCCGATCTGACACATGAACAAAGTATTTTGGAAGGTGCAAGGGTAAACTGCAAGGATTAGGCTTTGAGCCATCAGTACCTTTGAGCTCATTGCCAGAGTGATGTTAGACCAATTGAAGAGAGTCAAGCTCAGGACATGGACTACAAAACTGGAATAAGAACGAGGGTGTGATCTGTTATTTGTTTACATGGTGAGTGAAGCAAGAATTAATGTGTTTGAAGTGCACAAAGAAATTCCTCCTCAGGTCTCTGTTTGCCCCTTTTGTTCATGGTGATATGGTACTATAAATACTCTAAGCTATATCAAATATAATGCAAATGAAATCTTTTAGATAAATGTGAGAAAACAGGGGGGCTAATTAAAACCAAACACAGAACACAAATAAAATCAACAAAAAAGTACCTCAAAACCCTAACAACAAACAAGCCATCCAAACACAGCACAGGACCACTAACACAGCAACATGAAAACCTCCTGGGGTATTGAAACCATGTGGTCTGGGAGCTTTGAAAGACAATATTTTGAGTAGGGAGGTTAATATATTTGTGGGAGAAATCAGAGAAGCAGATTCAGAGAAGCAGAAATTCAGGACTGTTCAGAGATGACCTCACAGGAAGAGGATGAAGGCTTCTAAGTTGAGATCAGAGACTTTGAGAAGTGATAAAGCTATTGTTTGGGTTTCTATGTTATGTTGGCAGGAAAAATTCCCTCCTTCATTTAAGAAGAAAAATCTACAATATTTTGATACCTTATTACTTTGATACAATCCTTCTTATTTATAAAATAGATAATAAGCTCTACAAGATATTTTTAATTTATAATTACTCTGTTCAATGAGGAGCATAGCTTGATTATTAAAATCAGTAATTATTTTAATATTGAATTAGAACTGGAAGAAATTTCCCAAAGCAAAACATTTCTAAGCCTGTTTTTCACTTGTGGTTTTTACTGATGCACCATTATTTAATAGGTATAGCACAGAACTATTTAGTGTACTCAGCATTTTGTTATCAAGGGGAGGTTTGGAAATGGTATCTGGAGACCCTTACAAAACATAAATATCATGTACTTGAGGCATTTGATATGAATTTTTGATCACTAAGATACTTGGAGAAAAAAATGTTTCTTTGAAATGAGGAAAAAGTGTAAATTGTATATAATAAATAAATATAGGAAAAATGTACTTCTGTTCAAAGAAAGGCCTGATTCACATTGCAGTTAATGTTCCAAATGTCCCTTTAGATCCTAAATCTTTATTTTTGCAATGTGCCAGTGATCAGACTGATCCCAAATTTATGGTTTTACTCCTTTGTCCTCTTTCTGCTTCAGGGTTATATATAAATCATAGCATAGATAATGTAGTTTGTTGCATAAATTATATTAGATGTATTATATTGTTTGAGAATAATCAAATCACATGCTTCAAGATATTGCCTGATCACTTTTTATCACAGAACAGTCTTTATGGCCTAGCTTCCTGGGAAGCATTTTACAAGTGTCTTTTGATTTCATCTGTCTGGTAAACTTCATTCAGTAGCATAATGGATTAGAAAGCCTGTGTTTGTAAACTTTATCCAATATAAAAGACTCCAACCCTCAGCAGACAAATGACTGGTCAGTGACAGTTTCAGACATGGGCAGACAGGGCTATCAATGCTATTTGGGATGTCCTTAAAGAGCTAAGGGAATCTATGGAATTAAAATAGGAAGTCCTACAGTGTTATTTCTAATTGAAATACATTCAATTCATTTTACAGGGAAAATAAACACATGAAAAAAAAAAAAGTTGTGTTTTTGATAAAAGAAGGCCGACTCCATATCCTTAAGAAATAAATAATTAATATTGACAGCGAGGTGATTCCTACTTGGAATTCTTAAGTAAGAGCAGCAGGATGACATACAGGCTATAGACTGAGGAGCTGTATGTGACAAAATCACAAATGGTAAAGTTGTCAGTCTAGGATATACCATTTGTTGGTAAGAGCATGTCACCCATGATAGGATTTATGACATTCTTTTTATGATTACTATAATTTTAATTATGGAGCTAACTTACCTTTTTATGTAGTATTTAATTTCTTTTTCTATAAAATTAGCAGTAAATTGGCAAGTCTCTGAAAGATCCTGTAAAACTGAATTATTTACTGACAAGCTCCGTAGTTTTGTTCCTACAAAATATTCCAGTAAATATCTAAAAAAGTTTATTTTATATTAACAAATATATTATCCATTTCAAGAATGCACTCTAGTAATGCTTTGGGACTGTTAATTCCACAGTTTAATTATGTATTGTACTCATGCT
>VZTB01004995.1:870-91310 GCA_013397245.1 Thryothorus ludovicianus
AAAAAAAAAAAAAGGGAAAAAAAAAAGAGAGAGGAATATAGAGGGGGAGTAGGAAGTGAATTGAGTTTGAGTTCTGGGATGTGAAGCTGTGCTGTTTCCCAGCCCAAAGAGAAAAGCTTGTAGAGGCTTTGGGTGTGGAGAAATCTATGAGCAGTTCATGTACCACAGTCCTGCTCAGCCTGTGTATATATAGAAGAACCTACAGAGAAATCTCTGTGCCCAGCTGTGGTCAGCCCTTGGACCAGTGTGGAAAAGCAGAGAGTTGCAGAGGGAGTGCATAGAATACTTAAAGAAATTTTAAAAATAAAAAATAATTTTTCTACACTGCCTGGCTGTGTGACTGTAGTACATTTCTTGATGTCTGCGTCCTCTTACCTAAGTTTCCAGGGCTTTTGTGTAGTGAAGGATATTCCAGTGTGATTCCTGTGTGTCTAAAGGCACTGCAGGCAGCCTCATGTTATCTGCAGATTTGGACAACAAATTCTAGATTGACAGTCTTGAACTGAACTTGCATAATCTCCATTGACAGCTCTGGATTTTTTGATTTGGCTAATTCATCTGGAGTGAGAGATGAGAAGCCAAAAATATTGTTCTTTCTGTGACAAAATAACTCTTTTCACCTCTTGTAGAGGTTTCAAGACATTATTCCAGGTGCAAAAAGTTCTAGAAAAGATTTGTTACCCAGCTGGTGGGCTTCCCCTCTGAGCTACGCTGAAAATACCAATAGTCTTACGTGATAAGCATTATGTGACAGCATTATGTGGTGAGTATGTGATAAAACAAGGCTGTAAGTTTGTCCAGGTATCCCTGTATTGCTGAAATCCCAATAAATAGAGTGAAAAAGGCAGCTGTGAGAGCTCAGCTCATGACTGTACATAAAGTACTGTGAGACTCGTAGCTTTGCTGCAGCCATAGTGATTTACTGATACACAGGAAGCAAAGGCTGTGTTGAGCACTAATATTTGTCAACAGGCCCATTTGTACAGCCACAAAAAAATCCAGGCAGGGCTTTGAACACACAGGCGAGGTATTATTCTTGCTGCTGTCATTACTGTAATCTAGGATCTTGCTTTCCAGGAGGAAAGGAGGAAGCCAGTTCTCACCCCAGGCTGTAGCAGAGTTCCTTTCCCTGGGCTATTGGATCAGTCCTCATCTTGTACAAAATGCTGCCTTACAGGGTGGCCATGCAGTGACATCCTGCTGCTGCCACAAGTCACGTTGTCACTCTTGTGCACAAGTGAGGTGTGAAGGATAGAAAAGAGAAGTGGAGGAGAGAGGGGGTTTGCCTGCAAGCACTTTAAACCCTGAGTAATGAGTGGTATCAGAGTTGCAACAGCCACCCAGACATCCCTGGAGACCTTAAGACCTCCTTGGTTGCTCTCCTGTGGCACATTTTTCTTCCTTTGCCCCTCAGAGGCTCCTCTGGTCAGTCCTAACAGGAGGAGGTTTCCTGAGGAAGGGGTAAGATAGTGGGAGGTGAGTGGGAATGCCTTCACACTGATGGAGGGCTGGGCTAGCTGGGATATTGGGAAGAAATTCTTCCCTGTCAGGGTGGTGAGGCCCTGGCTCAGGGTGACCAGAGAATCTGTGGCTGCCCCATTCTTGAAGGTCAGGTTGGATGGGGCTTGGAGCAGCCAGGGCTAGTGAAAAGGGGGTTGGAATGAGGTGAGCTTTAATGTCCCTCCCAACCCAAACCATCCTATGAATCTGTGATTCTGTGATGTTTCAGTCCCTCTGCTATAAGCCTGTGCAACCTGTGCTGTGAGTCCAATGCACTATGTATGTTCAGTGTCCTGCTGATCCTTTTCCAGGGGCTCTCCTGGTCCCTCTTGTCAGCCCCACTCTGTGGAGTCAATGTCACACATTCTGCACGCACCAGGATCCTGGTAGGTCCCTCTGTCCCCATGGTGTGTGTCCCAAAACACTTCTGGGCTGCAAGCTCTGCTCTGTGCTCTTTCCCTGTCCTACCTCAGTGGAACATGAGATGTAACAAGGCTGAACTCAGTCAATCTGTAATGAAAAATAATCTCTTAAAGAAAGTTACAAATCAGTAAATGAAAACTGTAATAGTGACTTCTGAATTACTCTGTGACTTTCTTAACAGAGGTTATCGTTTCCCATTGCATTTTGTTGGACACTTCCCACATCTGTAGCATGCTGCTCCTCTGCCATTAAGCTCCACCAGATTCTTCCATAGGGGTGATATTTTTTTTAAAGAGAAAATACTGAAGCCCCATGTGAAAACAGGAAACTCCATGAATTTTTTATAGTGAAATTTTTCCACTAGGGAAACATCCGTATTTTACAGTTTGCAAAATGTGTGGGACCATAAACTGTAAAACCGCATGGAGAACCACAACTCCTTTGTACTTTAAAAATAGACATAAAAGTAATTTCTTCAGAAAGAAGGAGCATATTTTTAAAGGTGAATATTTGTAGGGCTTATAAAAGCTATTGGCCTGTTCTTGGAAATGGAATGATCATGTTTAAAAAAGGAAAAGACACAGATTGTGGTGAGTTTACTGCGACTGAATCATCCCCACAGTATGTGCTGAACTGGACCAGCCATAGCACAGCTGCATGAGGACGTGCAGGGTTCCCACCCAGCATGGGAGTCTCTGGTTCCCCACTTCCCCCTGAGATGAGGGGCAGGAGTGATGGGGCAGAGATGAGCAGGGAAGTGGTGAAGAAGGTCAGGGAGAAATTCTAGGCATTGAATTTCTCTCGCAGTGTGCCAGCCAGTAGAGCTGAGCTGGAATGAGGGAAAATCCTGTGTTCTGGCCACAGGATTGCCATATTCCCCCCCACTCTGCAACATGTGGTGAGCAGGGAAGGGGTGAGACTCGATTCTCCCAGTTCCTTGGGGGTGGTGCAGGAATGATCACACTGAAGGCTTTGGGCCAAAGCTCAATCTCACCCCATGGCTGTGTAATTTGTATTAAATGAGTCTGACCCTTCTCTTTGCCTGTTGGGGTCAGCTGGGCTGTAGGTAGGCCTGGGCAGGACCTGACAGTGTTGGTCTTTGGAGCTGCCCAGATGGGACATTGTGCACATGTAGCAGGATGGTGGATTTTAGCAGATGCTCTGTGCCATGGGACATCACAGGGATGTCATCATGGGATATCAAGAGAAATTTCAGACACCCTGTGGGGGGGTGGGCAAATGGAGAGAAGGGGATTCCCCAGCATCTAGTGCTGGCTCTGGTTCTGTTGGTGAGAAGAAATACCAAGGGCAGGATGTGTTCCTTGGCATCTGGTCTGAATGAATATTGATCTGGACCACGGCTGTAGTTCTAGGCAAAGCAGTTTTGGAGCTGACAGACTCCTGGCCCTGATGCCTGCTTGGTGCATGCCACACCTTGGGAGAGTCATCTCTTCCACCACTACTTTGATGGAGAAGTTGGGGTGCTTGGAGGAGATGGCCTTTCCCAGCAGCAACAGCAGCTGTCTTGCTGTCCTCTGCTTCTCCCCAGCAGCAGGAACAGCAAACCTTCCTCTTCACAGCTCTTACCCTTTCCTGTCCCACTGTATCCAGTTCCTGGCATCACCTCCTCTGTGGGTGACAGCATTCACTCTCCTCTGTGTGGCAGAGGAGTATTTATCTGGCCCGTAGTTTGGTAATGATGTCCTGTTTATCAAAGTTTATCCTGCCATTTCAGATGGATAGGAATGCACTTTTCCATGTGCTGCTCAGTCCTAGTGCTATTGAATAGTTTAATATTCTGGTCTGCTGTTTGTTTACAGCTGCCTTTCATCTTCAATTATCCACTATATTTTAGCAGTGGATAACTGACTGATTCCTGTATTCAGGCCAAATCCCACTTGCTTGGTTCATGTGAGTAATCTAAGGAAGTCTGACACTTTGTTCCCTGATCTGTCTGGGAATGCTTGCACGACAAGGGGTCCTCAGGCATGGGACCTGTGAGCAGGAGTGCAGTCCTGAGGCTGAGACCCATCTTCCCTCCACTCCGTAGGCACTTGGCAAATGCACCAGGCCCTGAGTGTGGCTTTAGCTCTCGAAACTCCTCCTGCTCCTGGCCAGCTGGATAACATAAATTTTTAGGCTGTTGGTGCAGTGTGGGATATACCAGCTGCCTTTCCATTTCCAGGGAGGGGTGAGACAAGGCCTTGGGCCATTCCAGTTGGACAGCACTCCTGAAAAGGGCAACTAGATGAGTTGGAAACATGCAAAGTTACAAACTTTCCCAGTTCTGTGCAGCTGTCATCGTTAGCACAAACAGGCTGGTGCTGCCAGGGCTGCCGGGCTTACCCACTGCTGAGGCTCCTTTGACACAAAATCACTGCCCTGCTCTGCTGGCAAATGGAATTTTCGTTGGATGCCTTCCTTTAGCTGAGCTGCAGAGTACTGATAGTGCTTTATCTCAGGATGGGGCTGCAACCACTCTGTTTTGTCTGCCTTATCTACTTAAACAGATCTATGATGGGAGCACTACAGAGGTCTGAACATGGACCAGGGTGAGCTGTGTGTACTTAGAACAATTAATTTTTTTCTGTTGTGTGCGATCACCACTTCCACAGTGGGATCACCACCTGAGAGGAGGGCTGGTCCATCATTACAGCATTTCCTGTGGACCTGGGAGACATGGGTTCAGTTTTCTGCTGTGACAAATTGTCTCTGTGAGCCTCAGTAACTTAGATTCTCCCTGATTAAGTGTCATGTGTAAAATAGTGGGTACAGTCTGACCCTTCATCACTATTGCACATAAAAGAAAGTGAATTAATGTGGAGAGTCAGCCATTAAAATGTTGGGAGCCCAAGGGAAGGAAGTCTCTACCCTGAGGAGATGAACTAATTGGGAAGGACTAAAGTAAATGGATGAGGTAGTTGAGGCTTGGGGTGAAAGGGGTAAAGGTATGGACAAGGTGAGGAAGGGAGATGTGGTTGCTGGAAATATTTGGCAGATGTGGAAGGAACCAGTGGATGTTGGAACTGGAGTCACAAGGAGGGGAATGAATGGGAGAGCAGGAGGTTTGAAAAACCCAAGAATAAACTCTTGTTTTTGAGAAGGAGCTACATCATTCAAGAGCATTGTTTTGAGCACCTGGAGTAGGAAATGAAGGGCAGGAGGATGTTGGGGGATCAGTGCCTGCCCTCTCTGTGCACACTGAGGTGGCTGCAGGAATATTCCCTGCCCTGTTCACCAGAATCACTTGGGTTTGATAACTGAAACCACACTGTCAATGTCCCAGGCTGAAATGTTTATCTCCAAGGTCTATCTTTGTCTTGTTTATTTGTTGGCTTACTTGCATTTTTCTTGAACAAAGCTCTCTTTGTCTGCTTTTACAAGACCTAAAAAATTTGGAGTGTAAACTGGCAGTGTCTGGGTAGAGCAGTGAGTTTAAGGTTTAGGATGTTTGCAGAGCTTTCAAGGTTTCCATGCAGAGAGAAAAAGCAATCATGGCAATTAGGATCTCCTGTGCCTGAACTGAGCAGTTTGGCTGAGCTCTGACCATTTCTATGTGCTGTAAAGTCAAGATATTCTCTGAACAGCTGCTCCATGGGTCACTTGTGTGAGCTTTATAGCTTCCAGCTTTCCTGGTCTTTTCCAACATTGGGAGGGTCAAACGTGACACCAGTTTTTCAAAAGACTTTAGTCAAGATTCAGAGAACTACAGGAGTGTAACACGAATGTTTATATGGTCAAATTAATAAAATACAATGGACACATGCATAAAGATGACTCACTTGGGAAGAGTCATGGCACCTGTGAGGGGAAGTCCTGCCTTGAAAATGTCTTGGAGTTCTTTGAAAGGATCAATGGACGAGTGAAATTACTGATCAGATAGATAAAATTCACTTGAGAATTCCAAAAGACTGCTCATAAAATTCTCCACAAAATGCTTTTAATGAAACTCAGCATCCACAGGATAGGAGAGAAGCTCCTTGCATGGAGAAGAAACCAAATAACTCAGTTTTTGTGATGAGGGAAGTTCACCAGGGGAGCCCTGAGCTGTAGCTTGTGCTGTTCAATGCGCTCATAGAAGGCCAGGAGAGGAGAGCAAACAGTGAGAACATCTGGTGATGAGGCAGGATTTAGCCAGGGGGGAAAAAAGCTGTTGATGGATGGTGAAAGAATGTGAAAGAGCTTGGCAGGAATGAGTGATTGATAAACAAAATAGAGGGTGAAATTCAGCAGACCTACCAGTAAATGGATGCACACTGGGAGACAGGATCTGGGCTCCACTATAAAGTGAGGAGATTTAAGCTGATCACTGCCACTTTAAACTGGCCACTACTACTCAGGATGAAAGATTCAATAATCAATACAGTTCTTTATATTTTTATGGAAATGTCAATTCAATGCTCAACAGCAGTTTAAAAGGCCCAATTCATATATTAGGAATTACGAGGAAAGGACTGGAGATGAAAAAAGAAGATCATTACACTGTTCTATAAATCAATTTATTGCTTACTCATTCAGTGTGGTGTGGAGTTCTGGACCCTCATCTTAAAATCCCAGAATCACGGAATATCCTGAGTTGGAAGGGACTTAAAAGGATCATTGGGCCCACTCCTGTCCCTGCACAGGACACCCCAACAATCCCACCCTGGGCATCCCTGGCAGTGCTGTCCAAGTGCTTTTGGAGCTCTGGCAGCCTCGGGGCTGTGCCTGTTCCCTGGGGAGCCCCAGCACCCTCTGGGGGAAGAACCTTTCCCTAAAATCCTCTCCTGGCACAGCTCCAGCCGATCCCACAGGAACCCTCAGAGAACAATAGAGCTGATAAATGTCTGGGATGCTGGTTGGGATTTGTTAGCCTGGAGAAGCTGTCAGGATTGACTGATGCAGAGTATCCACAGGGATCTGCTGTTCATACATCAGTACAAGAACTGGAGGGCAATGGGAGCTAATTCAGCTGATGGGAGTCCTGCTCAAACCAGACAGAGGAGATGGGGGGTTCATCCCTGGAGCTCCTCATCAGGGGATGTGCAGATGGATGCAAAAATCATTTCAAGGGACTCTTTACAAGCAGTTGTAAGAGAGATCTGTGAAGAGTTTCTAAACAGAAGAACCATGAAACCCAGCAGGCTGAGCACAGCTGGAGCTGAACAGTATTCAGACAAGTATCAGAAATGATTGTCCTGTTCTTGTTCTTTCCTGGATGTCTCCTTAGGATCATTACTTGGAAAAGGATGTTGATGCTTGCTCTGCCTCAGTGTGGCAATTCTGTTCTCACTTAAATGTGCTGTACAAGCAAATATCCACTGGAATTTCAGATTCACACACAGTTTTATATCAGAGGAGAGCAAAGTCTAATCTCTGGGGTGAGGAGGCAGCTTAAATTCAATTAGATCTTAAGAGATGGTGCTGGTTTGAATTTGAATTCTAATTAGAATTTAAGTTTTCCAACTTTCTAGGGCAGAAGATCACCTAAAAATGGTCACCCCATAAAGAAGTTCAAAGCATATTTTCCTTAAGAAACTACACAGTATGTCAATAATCTCAAAAAAAAAAAAAAGTTTCTAGATGCACCTATTTTTACAGTTAGAGGTAAAAGAAAGTTTTACTTTTGTTTCAGGACTAAACTTTTAGCTGAATGTATTCTGGCCTCTTTTAACAAGGGAGGATGGAATCTTCTCCCTGTGGAGACTGGAAATGCTATCCACATTCCCTCCAATTCCTCCTAATTCAGGAAGCTGGCACAAGAAGGATCTAAGAAGATTTGGAGAGCCTTTGTAAGCCAAAACAGCACTGGTTTTCTGACCTAAAAAAAGTGATGATCCATTTAATGCTGGTTCTATTCACAGAGGATGTGATATCACTTTGTATCCCCATTTGCACTGTTGGCATTCCACAATTTATCCAGGAAGTTGTTCATTTTGTTGGGGCAAAGTGAGCCTGCTCTTGAAGGGCATGAAACCTCGTCCTTAGCTGGAAAGTTTAGAACAGTGTATCTTGAAGATAAATAAATGAATTTTTCTACCCAGTCCTGTTGCCATGTGGTGATTCCACCCAAAAGGCAGATTCAAATTGTTTGAGAATACCTGCTGAAAGGGTAATGAGCCTTTGGAGAATTGAGGAATGCTCAATTTTTTCACACCCTTGTTAAAAAGGTCAATAAAAGGCTTCAAGAGGACTTACTTACCTGGAAAGAAATTGTTCTTTTCCAAGCTTTTCTTGAATTTTTACTATGCTTAGGACACTTTTTTTTTACTTATCAGCCTTCTGTTGTTCTTTTTCAATTGTTTAGTAATTCTTTTTTTTTTTAAGCAATAGCAAAGAAGAGCAGAGAGAAAACCACTACTGGTAGATCTCTTTAATCTTCTTTTCTTTTCCCAAGAAAGACATTTTATTAATACATATCCTAAATTCCTGTCCAACAAATTAACAGATTTTCACCGTAAGGATTCAAGTAGTAACTACAGCACTTATTTTTGTTGGAATTCTGAAACATCAGAGACAGGAGCAAGTTTAATAAACTATATATATAGATATAGATATAAACTAGACACCATCACTTTAATTAATTGGGTTATGCAGTTTAGATCCTGTTCCTGTGGGTGATTGGAAAATAGGAGATCAAACATTTTCAGTACTGAGATTATTGATTTTAGCTTCCATATGTCTTTGGATTGATGTTACCTGTAAGTCTTCCAAGGAGAATTGCTTCTTGTTTCACCAGGAGGGCTTAGGCCATCTGGGGAAAAAAACTGGGGGAGAAAATGCTAATTGTCAATTCTAATACATTCATGTGTGTCATATCATTGTCAAAGCATCCAAGCTGCAATAGGCTTGAGAAGAACATTTTACTTCCATTGTAACACTTCGATGTGCAGAGGAATATATCTGGCTTTGATAATCACTGTGAAAAGAAGAAAACATTTCCTGGCTTGGTCAGAAACTCCTAGAAATGTGCTAGACACGATCTCTCCTTACCTTGCTCACCACTGTAAGTTCTACTATAACTTAGATCCAGAGGAGAGAGAATTTACAATCACGAGACATTTTTTTAATTCGTGCTATATTTTCACCCACCAAAAAAAAGAAAAAAAAAGATTTACCATTCCCTGCTGGGTTTTGAATATCTCAACAACTTTCCACGGCTTTTCAACACTCCTCCCTAATACCTCATCACAGAGCTGGTGGCAAGATACTGTCTTTCATCTGCTCATTCATTCACTTTACAGAAAGTACCTCGAGTTATCCATAAGGATATCTCACTAGGATTCAAGTATGGATTTTTCTCTTTGACCTTTTCATAGCCCTGAGGCATTCAGCAAGCATTTTGTGGTCATGGTAGCTCGTCTGAAGACACAAGATGTACAAATCCAGCCATAAAGATGTTTCCATAGGCACTGCTGTCCTAAAGACCTCAACTGCCTGCATGGATACATGAGAAGCAAAAGTGGAATCCATGTGGACAACACATCTTGAACTGTAATTACCATATGGTAAATAGTCATTCTTCATTGTATTGTCAACAGGCAAGGAACATGCTCTGATGTGGAGGCTTGGGGTACTGCTGACAGAGTTAATGGATGAATCCTGGGGGAATACTCTTTTTCCCACTTGACACTCAAGTGACTTCTCTTAATTGTAAAAACATCTGTAAGAAGAACCAAATGAGTTGTAGGCCTTGACAGCTGATCTTCCCATGACTCATCCCACAAGGACAAACTTGTCTTATGCTTGTCCTTTATCTTCATCTGAAGCATTTGCCAAGAGGAGTGGCTGCATTTTGATTAAATTATAATATTCAGTTTCAGATTTTCCATCTGAAGCCTTTGCTCCAAACAGAAGGACAAGAAGGGAAGGTTCATATTGTGGCAGTGATAATGTTTTAAGTTATTTTGGGTAGAGACAGAGTATTTAGGAATGCACTTTGGCCTATTCTACCTTTGTGTGTAAGTTAAAGTGGAAAAAAGCTGTTATTCAGTTTCAGGTTGGTATTAATTAGGTTGGTGTGAATTGACACAATTTTTACTGGGATGTTAATAGTGACAATGGGGCCACATAAAGATGGTAACACAAGTTGTCTGCACCTCAGCTATTTGTCTAACTCCCAAAATACTGCCTGAAGAGAATTAAGGTGACCTAAACCAGACTTAGTGGCCTAAACCAACTCAGGCTATATGTTCCCTAAATTATCTATTTCATTTGTTTGCCTGAAAAGCTCAGGGATAGATATCTCCAATGTAGGTATCTAAAGTGACTTTAATAAACTTTCTCCATTATGGAATTTGGCAGATTTTGTTCCTCAGAGTCTTTTCACTTTTATTGCTGGCAGGTAGCTCTGAGTCTTTCCAGCAAGCATATATTAAGCAAGGGCTTCCTAATTTCAATTAGATTATCTTGTCAAGGTATGATTGATAGTTAATTATCTCAGAGTACAAATACCTTCACAGATATAAAATACTTAGACTTTTTAAAAATTTATTAGAGAAATGCCATTAGAGAAATTTACAGGAGAAACCTGCTAGCCAGAAGTTACATGTATTTGAACTGAAAATGAGACTTTTTCTCACAAAAGGGGTATTTTATAATTAAAGCAGCTAGGGATTGTAGCAAAAAGCTCAATAGAGTCTCCATCTTTTGATGTTGTTGCATCAAGACCAGCCGCCCTCGTGAAAGGTTCGTGTCAGCTACGAGCGACACTCGGTCAAACACAAATTATTGAGTTCAGCACAGGGGTAACCCAGTGAAAGTTAATGACCTGTGATATATAGGAAATCACACTGGATGATCTAATGGTTTCTTCTGGCCTCACACTCTATGAATCCATGAATATGTATCCTCTGAGGTTGCCTGCTGGTTGTATTCCTAACCCGGGGAACAGGCAGAGACTGCTGTGAGAGAAAGATTTGTATTTATTTACTGGCGTTTGTTGTTCTTTAGCTACGTATTCAGATGTACAGATTCACACTCAGGGTTTTAAAGGAAAAATTCCTCAGTGAGAGGATCTGGAGCATTTGGGAAGTCATGGTTGCTGGTAGCTTCCCCAGTGAGAATTTGGTGCTGTGAGAAGTGATTCAGACCGTTCCCAAAAGGTGCTGCCTTCCAGCATGTTACCACATCTTGGCAGGGTTTGAAGAGCACCCTGTGAGCATGAAAGGCAGGAGTGGTGACTCAGAGAGCCACAGTGAGGGGTAAGAAACTCTTTCTGGTGGAATGTGAAAACACAAAAATACATATCCTTGTGTTCGAGGGTGGTACAGCCTCCATAACTGGGCTCGTGTGTCTGTCTAGAAATGGCTGTTTTGGCCTCCTGTTTAGCAAAGGAAGGCTTTTCCCCACATTTATTTTCTGGAAAGACAGTGGGAATCCAGAGAACTCTTAGAATCCATGAGCCATCCTTGTGCCATGCCGTGGCTGCCCATGTGTACTTACAACAGCAGCTTCCTGTGGCTGGTTTTGTTTTGTTTTCCAATTGGGTGGGAATACTGTCTTTAAACAGAGAAGAAAATGAAAACAACTGACTTAAAATCTCTTCCAAAATAATAATCAAGGAAGCCAGGATGTTCTCAGGAGGGAAGGAACAGTGACTGATGAAGAGGTGAGCAATCTGAGGGAAAGAAGTGGCAAGACTGAGGGAATGCTGGGGGGGAGATCCGGGGAATGCTGTGGGGGAAGTCGTGTCTGTTTACAGGCTCTGTTTATCCACACCTGTGGGTTAGAAATGCTGTCATCTGAGGAGTGGCCCCATATTACAAGAAGGTCAAGCACCAAGCAGACCTAATTAAAAGCTCATTACAAGAGACAATCTCCATTAGCATGCCAAGTTTCATGCAAATCCATTAGCACCAGGGCTCTCTTCGGAAGCTTTAAATTCCAGTCCTGTGCCCCAGGGACTGGAAACTGTGGCCGGTTAATTTGCCATTCTCAGTCTGTGAACATTAGGCACAGTCCTCTTACTTTCTGGATTATTTCACATTCCAGCAAATTAGTTTTATCCGTTCTGAGAACATTTTAACAAAGAAAGTTCTTTTGGCATCACATGGATAAAATAACAAGGGATAAAAGAATGAGCAGTTCCCCCAATCAGGAACAAATAACTTTAAATCTCTCCTGAAAATGCAGCCTTTCCTGTTATTCCCACCCCCTCTTCCTTTCATTTATCTTTCGGCAGTCGGATTTTTTAATTACGTCTCTGCAGCCAGATTCCCCTCCCTCTCTCTTTATGATGGTGTTCTCAAGAGCCATGTTTTTTCTTTATGCCATTGTAGCAGAACTTGACTAAAGATCTTCAAACTTGTTAAGTATAAAAGTTGGTAAATGATACTATTGTTTGAGTTAAGGTGGGGAGAGAAGGGGGAAGGCAGTTTATCTGTGGTGGCTGTGGGGAGGGGAAAGGTTTAAAAAAAAAAGGGGGGAAAAGAAAAAAGGCTCAAATGAACTGAAATGGATCAAAGTAAACAGAGACATCTAAAAGCTTTTGTAAGTTAAAAGTGGCTATCTGTTGCAAGTCCTGCCTCATTAACTACTGATAGAAGCACTGTCTTGGCCTTCCCAGATATCTAACGCTGACCGCCTCTGAGGAGATGAACTCCGGGTTATTCCCTCTCGCCGTTCCCTGCACCACTGCTTAACCTCAACCTCTCCACAAATGTTTATCCTCTCCCTAGGATGGGAGATTCCGTCCCTAAACCTCAGCCCTCGCCCTAGGGAGGAAACAAGTTCAGAGAGGAGGAAGGAAGTGGGAGAAAGAGGGACCCATCCCCAAAGTCAGTGTCGTGCCTGGGTCTCGACACACCTTTTTGGGAGGGTGAATAGTGAGAGACAGGGCTCAGTCTCCATGCTCTGGGTTCCAGTGTCCCCCAGGCCGTGCCCATTCCGAGGGGGAAGCAAGCTGAAATGCAGAGGCCTGGGGAAGCAGGGAGAGTGAGTGAGGAGGGCTGGGAGGGGGGAACACGATGGCTCTTTGACTAGGACCAGATAGGTCTCTGTGTAGAGTAATATTACAGCTCGCTCTCTCATAAACAAGCTGCATGCCGGCTTCTAAAGAGCCCATCTGGCATAGCTTTGAGAATGGCAATAATTACAAGCTGATGATGGACATGGAAGAAAAGCCCTGCTGAGCTAACTCATAAGGAAGTACAGGCCAGGACTGTAGGGAAATTACAGGCTAAAACCCTTTCTAGTTTAGGCCTTTTGGTGTTCTTAATCACAGACTTTAAATGTTGTAATAAACACTGTTGCATTTTATTGACCAACTCCCATGACAGGCAAATCTTTTTTATTTTATTTTATTTTTACTATTTGTTAGTTCAGAAAGCAGTTCGAGAACAATTGTTTCTCAAAGACTGGGTCTTTAGATTTACTTCATGAAAAGTGATCCAAACAGCAAGAGTCCCTTTTGTTACTTTGCAATTAAAAAAGAACGAGGGGAAAAAAAGGGAAAGAAATGTTTTAGAGGTCCACTTACCCCTATGCAGGACTAGGTCACTGATAATGCCCGCTTTGTTTTGAGATTATCATTGAGGAATAAAAGCTCTAGAATGAGTTATTAAGTTTTTAGGTGAAACTCCTGCTGATTTCACTGGCGGTAGGATTTCCCAGGAAATAAAGCAGTGTTAGGTATGAGAGGTATGGCCTGATCTTGTGCCCAGTGAAGCTCATGACATCCTCGCTGACTCCAGCAGTCTCAACCACTGTTGGTGGAAGCTCAGAGGCCTCATCTGTGTCTGGGTTTAAATCCACTCCTACTGCTGTGACCCAGAACCTGTTTCTAAATATAAAGACAAATCCCAGGTTACTGGGCCTCTGTTCCAGAGTCCCTTACAGCTACCAAATACCATTTTCACAGTGAAAAACATGAAACACATTTTCATGTTTCCATAGAGCATGGGAAACACGAAAGAGCAATGCTGATGCCCAGTTTAGGGCACCTGCCAGGGCTGTGATTGCCAGAGAAAGGTCCCTCTGCCACCAGGTATCCTAAGTCTGGAGTGACAAACCACTACATTTTGAGAACATTGCCACTTCTGTGTCTCTAAATCTCTGTGTTTCGAGTGTATGAATTTATTTATCATGTGGTTTTATAAGCACGTGCATGTGGCAGTGCCCTCTCTATGGGCTAGGGATGGATGTGGAATCTCTCTGTGGGTTTAGGAGTGGAGTGCAAGGGAGCTGTGTCAGTTAACACTGCCTGAAGTTCTGCTTCAGAGAGCCTACCTGTTTTCCCAGACTAATTTCACTCTCCTTTTCCTTCTGTGGAGTCTAGAAGATCAAGAGTTAAACAGCTCTGTGAGTTTTATTTGACTGGAGTGCAATAAATCTCCCAGGGTGACTGATAGACTGATAACTCTCAAAATCCATTCAGTACTTTGTGTGTCAAGGCAGCAGTGAATATGGAGTGCTGTCAGTTGTTTTAAATAACACTGTTTTGACAGTATGTTGTTTATTACAATTCAACACGTGTGATTTGTTTTCTTGGAGGATATCTGCCTTTATTTTACACAGGGTTTTATTTTAGTTTAGGAACATCGGTCACATATTAGAAATGCTGCATAATGTGGTGGGCTGGGTTTACTGATCCACTTAAATCTTGGAAAAGTATCTATGTTTTTACAGGACACATTCTCCTATGAGATTCTAAATAGAAGAACATCCTGTTCCTTTAGATAAATGTTTGCCTGCAGGTATAGCTTTGTGTTTGTAAATTGTTTCATGTTGCTCCTATTTCTGCTGCAGCTCTTTCACAGAGCTTTCAGAGTTTCTGGTTTACTTGTGGCTGTTTGTATCCCAGCATTTCATAACACAGATGCTTATTTAGTTTTCCCGATTACCATTTGACTATTTGTTCAGGCATCAGATTTTTTTCCCCCCTTTTTGTTGCAAAGTTGAAGGAATGTGAGGTCAGGGAATGGAAATTTACCTATCCGAATGCAGCTCTCTTTTCTTTCACAAACTTCCTCTGGCTTCTTAATCTGAAACTTGCTTGTCAATGTGAAATGATTTCTTTATATTTAACTGTCTCTTTCCAATACAGACTGGAATTGTTCCTAACAAAAGAAGCATGAATCGGTGGAAACTATATATTAAATGCAGGACTATTTGTCTAGTTTTCATTAGGTTGCTGAGTGAGAAGCCCAAACTCCTCTCTTTTCCCAAGGTACTCGGATATCCACCAAGTGCCTTCATCCCATAGCCTTGTTTCCTCTCCCAGTAAACCAGCTTTCCAAAAGAATGCTACACTCTCTGCTCTTTATACTGTCAGCAGTGACAGCAACCAGCCACGCTGACATTTCTTATTGTTTACAAAGGATGAGCGCCAACAAGGCATCTCTGATCATTTGATAAACTCTCCTAACCCTCTCCCCCCACCCAGCCCTCTGCTCCACTGACCAAACTAACCTTTTCACGGTACACTGCCTGTAATTACCAGTGAAAGACGCTAACCAGAAAGGATCAGAACTCCAGCTAAACACAAACAAACCAGCAAAACAGCTCTGAAGATAAACTGCTCACAACTTACGCGGCTCGGCAAACAGGGCAAGCCAGGAGAAACGGAGGAGCTGCAGGCAGGGGGTGGGGAAGGAAGAAATCTAACCCTAAATTCCTCATGTGCATGTATTTTTCATATGAATTTTAAAATCGCTTGAAAAAACACGCTGGAATAGCATTAAAATAACCTTATTGTTTATTATCATAATCCTGTATATTTAATATCCTTTCCCCCCTTCAATTCCCCCCACTCCTGCAGACACTCCCGCCAACACAGTGGTCAAACTGAGTTCATAGTTCCTCATAATGAGCCCAGGAGTAATGCCTATACCAAAAAGAGTTTCTTTTGAGTAATGACATGAATTTGGCTCTTACCCACCCCCTCCTCAATTCCTAGTATGACAAGCAGATTCTTTCCATGCTGTTTTCCTGGAGGTGAGAAGCACCAGCACATGGAGCCTCTGTTCACTCATCCTTCTCCAAGAGCCAGTTGGTGAGAAAGGTAGTGTTGATGGCCTTTGTTTGTCAGGAATGCTGAGGTGGGGGATGATTATTTAAAATAGTTTAAATACCATTTTTTACAGATTTCAGTTACAGATTCTACCTGAATTAGCTGGATGATGGGTTTGCTCCATTAGCACAACTTTTCCACTGAATTTTTCAGTGGTAAAGTGTCAGACCCACTGACACTTTCAGGAGGGTGTGATTAGAGTCCCATAAGCTAACCTGCATTGCTTCACTCTTGTCTTTTCCATGGTCGGAGGATTTTTACATGAAAAATAACAAGTTTAGATCTCCAGCAGAAATCCAAATCTTTTAACTGAAGTTTTATTTTAGGCAAAATGGCAGCAGATATTTTGGCTCTGCAAAATTCCCTCCTGTTCTTGTAGAAGTGTTTTCTGCTGGGAGCCCAGTCGTGCCATGTTATCCCAGCATGGAATTAGTCTTTTCAGCAATAAAATAATTTTCACTTGTGTTACTTCTGCAGATGCCATTGATTAAAACCTCCTAAGAAACAACCACAAGAGTAGAAGGGGCACTCCTTTGGACAGGCTTTGTCATCAGCTCCATCCTGAACATCTAAGGGAGCTCTCCTCACCTTTCTTCCTTTCAGCGAGTTGCTGTTGTGTTGTGATGGATAAAATGTTTTTCACCTTAGCCCTAAACCCCTAATCCTTGGCTGGAAGCTTTAGCTGCAAGTTCAGTGCAATCAATAACCTGTTGCTAAATTGAAAGTGGCTGAGATGTGTCCTTGTCTGACTTTGCAGAGCTTCCATCCTCATGCAGGATTTGTATGCTGGTCGTGTCAACAGAATTGGTCAAGGTAGTACGTGGTGGATTTCCTTTAATTTCTTTTAGTGTTGATTTTTATGGTTCTCTCTTGAGTTTTTATCTGTTCCAAGGAGATTTTACAGCATTGTCAAACTAGTGAGATATGAAAAGCTGAGCCTATGGAAGCAGATTTGAAAGCCTTTATTTAAGAAGCATGAAAATCTCATTTAGAAGTATGTTTCATTTACTCTTATTGGCTTTCTTGCCTTCTCTATCAGTCTGACATTTTTTTTAATCTGCACAGAAGTGGTGATTCATGGACTTGAGACATAAAAAATGAAAAATATCCATAGGTCTGAGATGTCATTATTTTTCTCAGAACTGGGCACATCCCTGTGCATGTGATGTGCAGGAATGCCTTTTGTTTCCTCCCAGCTCTTCTTGTCACAGTGGGTATATTCCAGGGAATTGGTTTGCTCCTGTTGTCTGGCAAGAACAAAGCCAAATGTTGCAGAGCAAATGCACTTTAATGTATTGGCAAATAGGAATAGAATTTAAAATTAGCTTAAGTATACTGAAAAACCCCCCACAAATACACGGAAATTTTTAGGCCAAACCATTTATGAAAAAGAAAACATGCTGTTCAAAATGGCACCACTATTTACCTTTTAAAACATCCATAGGTAGGAAATGCCTTATGCCAGTATTTATTTTGCACAAAATCCTCACTGGCCAGCAAATGCAGATGTTAAATCTTTTAAGGATTTTTTTTTAAAAACAATTTAATGTATTTGGTATGGGGAGACTGCAAGTAAGTCTTATCAGAAAAAGACTTAAGTGCTGAAAAACTGCCTTGTCCCCATAAATGTAGAGAGAATTCGTGGATCATATGGCTAGAAGGGACAATCAGGGGCTGTGCTCTTTCTAAGATGTTGGCCAATATTGGGCCAATTTCTGAAATTAGAGACAGGAAAACCTATATTTTGAGCCAGGGTAGGCAGTCCAGGACTCTAATCCACTGTTGGCATTGGACAGAGATGGAACACAGAACACGTGCTCATCTGTGAGTTACACAGGCACTGCAAACCACTTGGGTTTCTTTTTCCTGCTGCTGCTGCTGTAATTAGAGGCGCTGTATTTCCCACTACTGTCCTTTTATCTTGCCTCTCTTTCATGTTCCCAAGGCTCACTATCACCTTCATGCTAATGAGACACTCCCTGGCCAGTTAAATGCTTGTTGTTACCTTCCTACAGGTAAGTGAGCACTTGGGGCTTGCAAGTCTTGCCTGTTCTGGATCAACTGTGATGTTTTATTTCTGTCCTTTGTGTCAGTGACTTGCTGTGAGTGTGTTCCCAAAGCTCAGGGTTGCAGTTGAAAGGGATAGAGAGAGGCACTAAAATAAAAACGTTTTAAAAACTCCACTTCCCTCTACTCTCATGTGCTTGTATTGTATCAATCCCAAGAAGTCCCGTGAATTAAGATGGGGATTTTCACCTCATCCAGCAATCCCTTACTCTTTTATCTCCACTCCAATGAAGTCATGTCTTGCTGTTTAACTTTCGTGTTACAATTAAGATTTTTACTTCCTCGTGTGATTCACTGCAGGGGAAGTGGATTCAGAAAAATTTCAAGGGCCAAAAGACACAATTCAGAGGAGAAAGCAGGCGGAAAAGGAGGTCTTTTTCCAAGTAACTTATTTCCAAGTCATTAAAAAAAGCTGTAATAGCAAGTCTTGCTTCCATCAGCATTCAGTGGTTGGGAATAAGAAGGTATTTGAACTAAAATCACCCTACCTTAGGAGAAGATGCCATGGACTTCGAGGAGGAGGGGTGTGAGACAAATAAAGGTCAAGCACTTAAAAGCCAATGGGCTAATTGTTGTTTGAGCTCACAGACTTCTGTCCAGGTTTTGGATCCAATGTTCAAAAATATGATCTCTAAATTCATGTCATTAATGCACAGAACTATTTTACATTTTATTTACTATTTAGTGAGAACTAAGACTGTAATGATCATGCTTAGGGTCATTTGTCAGGGAACTGCAGACAGATTCTCTATCTAAGATGAAATTACTTTGCTAGACAAAACCACTCATCCCTGGGCTCTGGATGAAGCAGCTTTTCTGCTTTGTAGATTTTGCTCTATTGCATTTGCAGGTGCCTCATATTTAGTCACAGACTGCAAATAATCAGAACTTATCTGAATAAATTTTCCTGAGTCTTCTGCTTGAATGTTGTCACTATCAGTTTCCAGCCAAACTGCCTTTCCAATTCTTTTCCCAGCATTTCTGCAGAGTTCATTGCCCTCATTCCACCACTGGAGCCCGACAGTTTTGTTTGATGTCTCTCTTGTCTGTACACATCTGTTTGGGCCAGTGGTTTTCTCTGTGGTGCAGAGAGTCTCAGGATGCAGGAAAAGGAGGTTGCCACAGTTTGCTTCCATAGAATTCCATGGGATGTCACCAGAAAAAGAGCAGTTATTAAGTTCAGATTTGCTACTACATGGCCTGCACTTCCAAGTGAAAACTTCAATGGACTGGAAATCCAAAAAGCATTGCTGTGAGTTGTGTTGAGGAGGAGGAACATGTCCGTGCTGCACAGCTCCTGCCTCATGATGTGTCCTAGAAGAGCTCCTCTGGGAAACACACACACACACCACACACACTCACTCACTCTTCCTAAATAATACTCTCTCCTGAACTGGCTGATCTGCATTTTGTCATTTAGAAATTACCAAGAAGAGAGATTTGCTGCTGTACTAATGGAGCATCTATCCCAGGGGATATTATGTGGCACTGGATTTTGGCTATAATAGCCTTGGTGGGCCAGGTGAAGCAGAAACACCCAGCTAAGCATTTCCATCAGGGAATATCAGCATTAAAATCATAAAAATCAAAATTCCTCTTCAAGCAACCAGAGTTTCTTTCTGGGGAAACACTCCAGGAAAACATAGCAAGAAAAGTCTTTGAAATAGTGCTTTGGGGGATTTGGCTTCAAACTTGCTGATCTTGTTGGTATAGCTAAGTGAGAAATGAGGTTAACTGTATTTTTATGTATTTGTATCTATTGTGGAACAGGATTTTTCTCAGTTAAAAGCTCCTTTTTAGGGATGACAATAAGTTCTGCCATGGAGCTTGGTGGAAATGGTCTGTCCAGTGTTAGCCTGTTGTTTTCTACACACCATTGAAGTGACGGAGTGCTGGAACAGGCCTCGAGATGCTGTGGAGTCCTCTCCATGGGAGATATTCCCAACCCACCTGGACACAATCCCGAGTGACACACACAAGGGGATGCTGCTTGTGCAGAGGTTGGACTAAGTGACCTCCAGTGGTCCTTTCCAACCTTATCCATCCTGGATTCTGGGATTCATCCCGCTAGGCCCAGTTCCCTCCCTCAGTGAGCTCAGGCCTGTGAATATTCCATTTCCCCACCTCTGTCCTTAGGAAACAGCAGGGGTAGCTCCTTCTCTGAGGCATCAGAACGAACCAGTTACGCCTGTACTTGTGATGTTTGGAACTGCTGTGATTTTAAAGGCTGCTTAATGCTGAGTTTACTGGAGTTGTATAAATCTTTGCTTTAAATCCACTGTAAATATGTTACAGAATCTGCCAAACATGCATTAAATATTTTGCTCCAGATATGCCTATGTCTAACCTTTTGGTTCCTAAGAGCTTTAATCAGTAATCTTCAAGTAGGAAGTTATTCATCTTTATTGCCAGGCACTTCTCAGTGGCGGTCGTGGCAACAATCTTTTCATTGCTTCTGTGTTTAGTTGTTCTTTGACATGATAGAAGTCAGCTGCAGTTCAATGAGCTCACTATTTGTGCAACTTAATTGCTTGCTTCCTTTAATATGTACTCAGTTTTTCCTTTTATGAGCAGGGTTGTTGGAAAAATTAAGCTTAAGGATATGGCTATCCACTGTTAATTAACCTCCTTCCCAAACACATTAGTAAAATAGGTCAAATGGCCGCTGAGTGTTAAGTGTACCATTACTAAGGTATTTCTCAGCTGGAAAATGAACCCTGTATTGGATAAGATGGGTTTCCAAAGAAGCTTCGAGGACTTAGGTGTCCATATCGGGCCGAAATTCAATTAGATCCGAGTGCCTAATTCCCTTAAGCTGGATTTTACAAAAGCTCTCAGGAGCGTATGTTAAAGAGTTTGGATTTGGTGCATGTTGTGCATGTTTGAAAATAGCCTCAAACTGCTTCCTTTTGCTCTTCAGTTGGCTTTAGTGGAATCTTTGGATGCGTGATCCATGCAGGCATGCAGGACTGTGCACAAGAGTGGGCAAAAAGAAGGAATTGGGTTCTTCCTTGGGATTTCTATGTTGCATTATTGAGGATACTACATGTGTTTGTTCTTTTAAGAATGACTAATATTATTATTCAGATTTGAAATTCCTAGAATAGCTCTGTTATGTGAGGATGTATAAATAGTTTTGATGAGTATAAAATATGCTCAGTGAGGGAACTGATCTATCAAAACAGCTTTATACAGTGATAGTGTAATTTCTTTCCATGTCAGAGATATATTCAGATGGAAAAATCACTTTAATTGTAGTGGTGATAGCTTGATTGGAATTCTGCCCATTTGTCACCAAAATTGTACACGGATTTTAAAATCACATTTAAAAATGTGACTTCAGCTGGGAAGTTCTTCATTTTCCTAATATATGTGTTTTACAAAAGGGTGGATAAGGTTTAAGAAAAAATGGAATTTGGAAGATTTCCCACTGGGAGATAAAGGCAGCGTTTTGTTATGATAACATCTCTCAATTGAAGTTCCCAGGCTAAGTCGGGAGACTTCTTCTAGAAGGGACTTCCCACATGTGTAAACTCTCCTCATCCAAATATTATCATATGCTGCAGCAGTAGCCAGCCAAGATATGAGAAATATTAGATATTAGGAGAAGATTCTTCCCCCAGAGGGTGCTGGGGCTCCCCAGGGAATGGGCATGGCCCCGAGGCTGCCACAGCTCCAGGAGTGTTTGGATGCTGCTCTCTGGGATGCCCAGGGTGAGATTGCTGGGGTGTCTCTGCAGGGCCAGGATTGTCCTGTGTGTGTCTCTGTGAAGATCAGAGTCCACTGTGCCAGGCATGGTTTATGGGTGTAGGAGGCAGCCCTTGCCTTGGAGAACTTCTAGGCTGAAGAGGCAAATGGAGAGGAAGGAAGGATTCCTGTCTGGTTTAGAGGGCAGAGATGAAATTCCCGAGGTCACACGGTGGTTCCGTGGCCTCCTTGCAACTGCCCCAGAAAGAAAGTTATTCCTTTGGGAATGCCCTTTGGGTCTGAGTCTCAAACAGGAGTTTTGCAGACTCCAGAACACAGACAAGTGCATCATCTTGGAACAGGCCTTTTCCAGGCAGGGATTCCCAGCACCATGGGCTGCAATCCCCCAGGCCTCTTCCAGGTGCTGTATCCCCCACACAGAGAGTGAACTCTGTCCTTTCCAGCACAACTCCTGCTTTTGTTCTATTGCTTTCCCCTGTTTTTCTAATATAGCTTTATAAAGGGTTTGATAGATGCAAGAAGGGGAAAAATAAATATTATAAGAGGCTTGGCTCTTCCTTGGAATTGTCTTCCCATCTCACCAAAGCTAGGGTGAGTGGAAAACTTCTGGCTTCCAGGATGCAAGCTGGAGCTGTGCAATACACTGTTCCTCTTTTATACCCGACCAGAATGCTGTAAAAGGGACATAAGGTGGGCGTAAATGACATTTCTGTCAAAGTCATGGCCCCTTTAGCCACTGCCAGCGGTGTAATGGGGCCTGTAATAAATGAGCATTAAGTGCTCCTTTAGAGAGATGCACTGGAATTGCTGAAATGCTGCCAGTGTGATACAAGCATCAGGAAATCCCATTTGTTCCATGTAGCCAAAACCCACAGAGAAGCTCCATGAAGCACTTCATTTTTGAGTATGGCTGTAAATAATGTAGATAATAAATACTGAATTCCAGAGAACAACTTTATAGACATACTCCTGAAAACAGGTTTTCACCCTCCTGTGGCTGATGGTGCTGCACTTCAGGGTTTGGATCTGAGGTTCTCCTGGATGGAAATGCACCTGTCAGTGGGCAAAAGGTGCAAAGTAGCTGTGGAGCCTCTGCCAGCCAGGTGAGAGCTGTGAACATTGAAAATGCATGTAGAGTTGCTGCTGTTTGCAGTGTGGGTGCTCCTTCCAGGACATAGGGAACTGATACTGGAGCATAGTTTGCACATGGATACTTGGAGTAAGAGAAGCAGCTGATTTCTAGATCCTGGGACAGCAGGCCAAAAATATAAAGAAGATAGAGAGTGATTTTAACATGGACACATAATGGAACAAGATGGAACAAGAGGGCTTTAGACTAAAAGGGGAAATATTTAGATGAGGTATTAGGAAAAAATTCTTCCCTGTGAAGGTGGTGAGCCCCTGGCACAGGTTGACCAGAGAAGCTGCAGCTGTCCCTGGAGTTGTCCAAGGCCAGGCTGGATGAGGCTTGGAGCAGCCTGGGATAGTGGAAGGTGTCCCTGCCTGTGGAGATACTGGAATTGGATGAGCTTTGAGGTCCCTTCCAACTCAGACCTCACTGGAATTCTATGAAAACAGTGCAAGGAATCAGCAGCTACTCCTTTACTTATACATCTTTATGCAGGGGAAAACAACATGAGGATTCCCAAGCTATTCCAGGATGAGCTGGAGGGGAGAAGTGATGGTGCAGGGAGAAGTTACTGATGTCACACTGCACCCTAAGGACCCGGGTGCTGCCAGCTCTCCCATCTGGCGTTCCTTGGGGATCTCCTCCAGTGGGAATGGACACTCGGCCACGCTGTAGCCCCCGAGGGGCCGGGGGCTCGTCCAGCCCGTCCGCAGCAGGACCCGGCTGGTGGCTGGGATTCGTGTCGCAGGCCAGAAGGTGGCACTGCCGATACTGCCTTGGAGAGGTCCCATCGGCTCCGGCCAGAGCGGGGAATTTGGGGGGAAATGCTGCAGAAACCAAGCGGGATACGTGGAAGAGCAGCAGGGTCTGAGAGAGCCTAAAGCAGGCAGCGTGAATGGACGAGGCAGTTTGGATGCGAGCGGTGCGAGGCTACGGGAACATCCTGGTGCTTCATCTTCCACTGGAGAGATTTTAATCTTACTAATCACAGAATCAGACTGTGCAAAATTGTGGAAACTTGCAGATTATTGCAAACCCCCAAAGCGAATGAGCCTGGCAGGAGGTTTAAAAGTGAGCATTGCAGAGGAGAGCTTGGCTTTGGCTGGACAGTATGGAAAGCTGGGTTGTTTTCCGCAGAAAATGGGCAAAACTTTGTCTTCCCAGCCCTTTTTTGTCTGCCTTGGCAGTGCTGGGTGGGGAGAACTGCTCTTATCTCTTGCATTTCTCTCTGACAGCAAGTAAACACCCCTTTGTCAGTGAATGCTCAGTAATGAGGGAGAAACTGATCGGCTTTTGTTTGGCTAAAAACAAGAGACTGTCACTGGAAGGAAGGAGCAGGTGAACAGCTAGTTGTGAGCTTTTTGTTAACATAGTTTATGTATATATATATATATACACACACACATACATTCTCTGAGGTTATACACTCAGCTTTTTCACCCTGAGACCGTGTGTTCTTAGAAGAGGATTTTGTGCCCTGCTCAGAGGGAAGCCTCCTAAAGACAATTTGATTGGAAATTACTGTGGAAGGCCAGTGGGCGATTCATCATCCAAATGACTTATCCCTCCCCCAAAGTTTCTCTAAAGTTTCCTGTCAGAGCTCCTGTGCCCTGAGGAAAAGTGCTTTTTCTTTCTTCATTCCTTCACTCCTCACTAGCTACTTGTGTGGGTGTCCTGGGGTCTCGGAGAAAGTGGTGCTGTGCCTGGATTTGTCTCAGCTTAACTCTGCTCTGATTCCATCCAGACCAGTGTGAACCTGGAGTCACTAATTAAAGTCAAAGTTGTCCACTCATGGACATGTTTACCGGGCTTTATCTTCTCCAGAGCATCTCCCAGCTGCTCCCCCTGCACGATCATGTGGAGATGCTTAAACAGGTGACAGGAGAATGAGGATCTCCAGGTCCTAAAGCTGTTAACCCTTGTGAACAGTCACCCTGACCAGGATTTGTGCCTGGGTACGGTGCCTGGCTCAGGAGAAGAGCAGAGCCTGTGGAGCCTGCAGCCCTGTGGGGACCAGCTGGATTAACTCACCAAGGGTGACAGGTTCTCCTTCTGCTCTCCTGCCGTGGGTAGGAGCTGCCAGCAAACGGACAGCAATGAGCAGCTGGACAGAAGAGATTTGTGAACTGGGAAGATGCACAAGAGCTGAGAAAAAACATCAAGATGAGTGTTTTGACTGAGGAGGACCAGCCCTTTACCTGGAGGAGAGTGTGGAGGGACAGTAACTTGGTCTCTGTGCTCTGTTCTTCATTTGAACACGTAAGAAATGGCTTCACTGCAGAGGGCCAAGCTCCCAGACAGATGCAAGAGGCTTGTGCAGGGGAGGTAAGTCCTGCTGCATCCTACCCTGCTCCCTTTTCCCCTCTGTGGGCAGACAGGGTGGCTCGCAGTGTGACCAAGCGTAAATGATGCGGCTCTTGGAATTGGCAAGGGAGGGAATTTGATTTTTTTTTTTTTTTTGGTCGGGATTGCACTTGCAGTCTACACCAGGCTGGTTTCTGCTGAGAGGCAGATGTGACTTTGCTCTGCTGCAGAGCCAGCCCCCATCCCTCCTCTGTGAGCCCTGGTGGAGTCCTGAGGCAGAAAAGCCGAGTGCAGCTCCGAAGGGCACACGTTTCCTGTCTCTTCCTCCTGGCAGGTTTTGTCTGCAGACACTGGCTTGAGTACCCCATAATTACATTTTCGCATTTTTTAATATAGTAACACATGGCTGGGCTTGTGGTAGGGAGCCAAGTGATGTCTTTGGGCTGTGAGGACTATAAATAACCAAAGGGATCATTTTATTTGGTTATGGAAGGAAGAAGGTCTTTCTTCAGCTGTTGCTGTACAAACACAGCTCTGGAGCAAATAAAGAAGGGTTCTTTTTTTTTCTATATGTTAGGGAGATACCCATGGATTCAGCAGAATGCCTCAAAAGTGAAAAATCCTTTGAGTTACATTTCTTTACACAAGGCCTTCACACACTGTCAAGCTGCCCAAATTATAGCTTTGTTTTCATTTTAGTTGTGGCAATTATTGTGCTTTTGTTAAAAATACCATTCTGTGTCTATTCTAAGCTCTCAGTAGCAAGGACTGTCTTAAAATAAATATATGTGCAGTGCCAGACACAATAGATCTCATCTGTGCCCAAGACCTTGGGGCACAATTGCCATATATACAACCAACAGCTGGTTTGTGTGACAAGATGCAGCTTTTCAGGTCTAGACCTTGGCACTATGAATCTTGAAACCCTCCTTATTTTCCTCCACACTGTGTGGCACGTGTGGCACGACCGTGTAGGCCCTACCTGCTCTCTCTCTGCTGTCAAACAACCTCATCACTTCATCCCCAGCACATCTTTCCCTCATTGTAGTAGTGCCCCCTGGGATGTGATTCCCACACCCAGGCAGCCCCTGGATTTGTACCCTGATTCCCACACCCAGGCAGCCCCTGGATCTGTACCCTGATTCCAACACCCAGGCAGCCCCTGGATCTGTGCTCTGACTCCCACACCCAGGCAGCCCCTGGATCTGCGTTTTTCTGACCAGAAGTGCTGAGCAGCAGACAGGAACAAGGCTGGGGTGCTGCCCTGCCTTCAAGGGAATTCCTGAAGGCAGCAGCCTGAATCTTCAGCATTTCTTCACTGGGTGGGTGGCCTTGTGTCACCCAGTGCTGGGACTCACCCTGCTCTGAGGCCTCAGCCCAGGAGCACCACGTCCTGCCAGGAGCAGCCATCCACCCCCACCACGTGGCTCGTGGATAATTTAATGTGGAATCCCAGAAAGGTTTGGGTTGGAAAGGACCTTAAAGCTCATCTCATCTCATTCCTACGCCCCCTGCCATGGGCAGGGATGCCTTCCACTATTCCAGTTGCTCCAAGCCCCATCCAACCTGGCCCTGGATAATTCCAGGGATGGGGCAGCCACAGCTTCTCTGGGCACCCTGTGCCAGGGCGTCCCCACCCTCACAGGGAAGAATTTCTCCCTAATATGCCATCTAACCCCAACCTCTGGTAGTGTGAAATGATCCCCTCTTTTCCTATCACTCCAGGCCATCACCAAAGTCTCTCTCCAGCTCTCTTGGAGCCCCTTTGGGTACTGGACACAACTGGTACACAACAGACGTTGAGATTTCTCGAACTTGTGGAGTTTGCTTTTCGTGTGAACGATTACACATGAGGCTTGTGGCAGGAACATTTCAGCCTGTTGTGTATAGATTTAGTTCTGCACTGGAATAAGGCTCCCATGTCTCCCAGTGTCTGTGCCAATGCTGGATCTGCCATAAACAGTTTGCAGAACTTGAACACAAACATCTCCTAACAGAAAAAAGATGCTTGGGGGGGTTACAAATGTGTCTTGTGCATCTGCAGAGGTCACACACCAGAGAGACCTTTCTGTGCACCAGAAGAGGACACCTGGTGCATCTACATATTTGTGAATAGGTGTGGTAAAAACAGCCAGATAAAATGGGGACATTTCTACCTCCTTTTTGTAGATACTAAAGATGATCAAAGAGTACTCCAGCACCCCAAAGGGGTGAAGAGTATTGACCACAGCCTTTCTCATTTCCTTTTGGGAAAACACACACAATCCTGCACATGACCCAACTCTGAGCACCCACAAGGGCCAGACCAGGAGTCCCCATCCCTGGTTGTGTGTGAGCTGCTACATTTCCGTAGGCAAGGCGCTGTTCCTACAATTGCATCGGTACAAAGAGGCCACAGTTCCACGATTGCCCTCAATTAGTGGCGCTGCCAGATCATTCCTAATATATTTTTTTTTTCGATGAGCACAGCAGCGCAATGGACCTGGCAGTGTGAATGTTTGGATGGGGTGCATTGACAGCAGTGGTGTCTATCAAGGGGAACAACAACTCCACATTAAATAGCAGGGCGCTCTCTCTGTCACGATGGGGCAGTTTCAGGGAAAAAGCTCCCATTGTTTCCTCGGCCATATCGATGGGGCTGACACAAGGCCCTCTTGATTAAACGAACTGGCAGCAGAACAGCAAGTTCTTGTTAACCATACATGCCAAAAGGCCCTAACACAAACAATCCCCATTATAAATTAGGCCTTTTACAAACAATATTTCAAGAAACTACTTGTCCGTTTTCCATGCCATTATGCATTTTTAGGATGATTACATGTTTCTGCTGGATAATGGCCTTTTGCCAAGGGCAAAATGGAGTTTCAATAGGATTCATTATGAAGTGAAAAGTTTTTTCTATTCCCTACCTCCTGTAAGGAAAAAGCCACTCACAGAGAAAGCTCGCAATATAATTACGTTGCTTCAGATAACCAGGGACGCTGCTTCCCAAATGATAAGTACTTGTTTTTATCCTTCCTTAATCTCACAGGCCCCTTGTAGTCTTTTAATAGGAAGTGGTGGCAGCTGTGAAGGCCACTTGATCATTTGGGTCTGAGCAGAGTGCGAGGCTGCCCAGCTGATAAAAGCCAAGACAGCTCCAGCTATTAGAGGAGGAAGTGCTGTCTGCAAGGACAGGCCATGCTCTTCAATGCACTGCTAAATAATTATGTTCCATTATAAACCTTTCCCTTCCCCCTGTTCATTTTACAGAGGCTGATCTCTCCTGGAATTAAGTTCATATCTGCAAGGGAATGTGAAATGCTGAGCTGTGGGCATGGGGATGTCAGGGCTTGATCCTGCAAAGGGCTGAGTGACCACGGTAGGAGCCAAACCCCTGGATCCTGGTGCTGTGCACAAGAGTTCAGCAGTGCTCAGTGTAACTCAGGAGTCACTCAGCAGCTTTGTGACTGGGATCCTCACAAAGGCAGAGGTTGCCTTGGGGATTGGAAAAAAAATAGGGAGAGTCTTGTAGTTGAAGCCCTGATCTGGGTTTCAGGAAACCTGGCTCAGTTTCCAGTCCTCCCTCAGAGTCCTTGGTTTTGATCAGTCTCTCACTGCCCTCATTTCTTATTTGTTACATGTGAATGGAAATGATTTCTCCTTTTGGCCAACTCTTAGGATTATAGGATCTGAAGATAAAGACTCTGTCATCTGTACAGAATATCAAGATCAACAGGCTTTTGCCTGTCTTAGCTGAGCTTTTGAGATGTTACTGTCCCAGATCCCATTTCTCTGATTTATGTCTCACGTGACCACTTTTGTTTATAAAGATGCCCATCATTCCCCATTACATGCTTCCCTCATCATTACTGCAGGAATTTAACCAGGAGGGCAAACAAATAACTTGGTGACTGTGAGAACAAAAGCCCCAATTAATGAAAATTCATTTTGAGGTGGTAAAAGCCATTTATTATACCCATATAGCAATTAGTATTAAGTTAGAGGTTCCAGGATTTCATTACTATTATTAAGAAGATGAGCCATTTATGCTGTTATAGTCTGAGGTCTTTAGGAACATTAATTAGGGCTTTTCAGCCCTGGAAGGAAGGAGGATCAGCTCATGTTCACTGGGAAGGGAGTAGGGAGTTGAGTCTCTTGCCTGTGTGACAGTGAGAAGTCAGTGATGACATCCAAGGAGTTAGATGAGGTGAAGGTGAACTGAGGCCATCTCACCCTAATTCTGCTTCCCCAGCTGTGAGGAGCCAGGAGAGCTGGGAGGAGGAGTAACCTGGGGGAAGGAATGTGCTATCCAAACTGAGGGAAGGTGTGGGAGTTTGAGTGAGACATGGAGGAGCAGGAAAAAAAAAAGGTGATCTTGGGATTTAGACAGTGATCTGTGCCTTTCATGCTGCCACAGTGGTCTTGTATGAGGTGAGATGCTTTTATTGTCTTTATGATTTTCTTTTTCTGGGCACTGAGCTTCATCTGATTGCAGGTGAGCTTAATATTCCAACGTGTGCACATGAAAAATTATATGAACACAAAGTACTTTGCAATATCATGCTCTGGACATGCAATATTTTTGACTTGTAGTGATGTCCTCCTCTCCTTTCCCTGCTCAAGAGGGGAGTAATTCCATCTGCTTATACCACAGACTAGACAGAGCCACAAAAAAATTAATGTGGAATTAGGGTGATGGGTCAGGGAAAAAGGAGATTATGAGAGTTTGACAGATGATTGTATTATGGGCATATAAGTAAATACATAACCTAAGCAATTCCCATGCTTTGTGTATTACACCATAAAATAGAACTGGTGGTTAGGGACTGTTCACACAGACAGGGGCTTTGAAATATACTTGTGGAAGTTAGTTTTTAGGGTTTTTTTTACAACAGAAGTGTGTTTTATATAATATGTGTATTACATAAAAAAACCAAAACAAAACAAAAAATGAGGGAGAGGGACTTTTTATACTGGCAACTTCTAATATATAATAGTTACAGGACAAGAGGTAGTTATTTTAAAATGAAAGAAGGGGTTTACATTATATATTAGGAAGAAATTATTCCCTGTGAGAGTGGGGAGGCCCTGGCACAGGGTGCCCAGAGGAGCTGCCCCTGAATCCCTGGAAGTGTCCAAGGCCAGGTTGGACAGGACTTGGAGCAACCTGGGATAGGGGAAGGTGTCCCTCCCCATGGCAGGGGTGGGACTGGATATTCTTTGAGGTCCTTTCCAACCCAAACCATTCTATGATTCTGTACAAATGTGTGTGTATTAACAGCATACGAATTCTTCTTGAAAATAAAAGAGATAAAAACATATATATGTATAAAGTAATGCACATCTGGTGAGCTGGGCCTCTTGGACTATGGAATCTAGTTCTGTCATGCTGCAGGCAGACAGTGAGTGCAAACAGGCATTGCCAGCTCCTGCTACCTCTTGTAGGCAAGATTGAAGCACCAAGTGACAGCAGGTCACAGTCAGGGACCCACAATCTGCCCTGGAGTGTCAGGAGAGACTCCCTCAGCGAGGATGTATCCTGTGTGTTACCACAGCCTTGTGCAGCCAAATCACATAATCCTGCTCCTGGATTTATCAAACTCCACCTGAAAGTGCCAGAGTGATGGGACAAGGAGTCTGCAGGCCTGACACTGCTGTCCTGACAGGTCACACCCTGATAAAAGCAGCTGTGTACTCCCCAAAAGGCTGGTAAATGCATTAGTCATTAGGTATTTAATTATCTCTTTTCATCTGGACTCAGCTGACCTCTAATGACCAATATTTGTGCTTGAAACAGCAGGGATGAACTGAAACAGGCCCTGAGGAAGTCTAGGAACAAGTGACTTCTTTTCTAAGGTCATACAGGAAGGCCGTGGCAGAAACCCCAGCCATGACCCCAAAGTCATTCCTGGCTGCTGGAGTCACACTGCAGTGCTGTGCTCTGTGTACCAGGCTGCATTCACGGGGACAAGTGAAAGGGAGGAAATCCTTTCACAGGCCTGGGAACTGGGAGCTCCATCCCCTGCCCCTGGAGATGGTGGAAAGGCTCATTGTCTGCTGTGAACTTGGCGTGGAGGCTCTCCCGCAGAGCACGTGGGGAAAGTGCAGGCTGGAAAATATCCTGAGAAAATGGGAAGGAGAGGGGAGAAGCTCTGCTGCCTGGATGGAGAACAGCCCTTTCTGATCATCTAACAGCTGCCTCTGGGCCATCACAGCTACAAGGTCCTGATACAGAACAAAGGGATCCACATGAAAACACCAAACCAGAACTTGTGTGTGGAGACCCTTCCAGCGTGGGAAAAATGAAGAATGTCCAAGAGGACATTCCAGAAATTTAAGTATATAGCTACTACACTGAAAAGACCAGGTTACTCTATCCCAGTTAATTGCTTGAGCCAGATGGCAGAAAGAAGGATATTATTAAGAAAAATAAGCTTTATTAGGAAAGGGGCAAGAAAACCTGAATAGAAAACAGATTGCTTCAAGGCACTTGAATTTTCTGCCCGTTTTTGCTGTCAAGATCACCTAAAAGTATATTGACAAACCAAGAAAAGCTTAGGAAACCAAACAAATAATAAACCCTAATAATCAGCAAGCTCCCCAAAGACCCTGTGTGCCTCAGGAAGGGGAATTCCAGTGAAAATCACTGCATTTCCAAACTGTTGGTTTCAGTGTTAATCTTCTGGAGCTGTTTTTAAACAAGGTCTGCAGCAGCTTATGTAGCCAGCTGAGCAGATGATGTGAATAAAAGAAATGAGCCACAGATCAAAAAAAAAGTCTACAGGGTTTGGCTTTTAATTTTACCTCACCGTCTTTCACCCAGATGTGGTTGTGGGTAGGTATCAGCCAAGAAATCGCAGGTGGCATGGTTATCTTGCTATTTACTGAGCGATGATGCTGCTACCAGCTATTCAATAATAGGAAATGACTAATGATGTGGTGGAAATTATGAACCAGGATTAATAAAACTTGAAAAGGAACAGTCTGGTCTGTTTGATCCTCTAAAAAGGAAGTCTGTCTGTGTACAAGTCTTTTCCCTGAGGTGGTGTTCTTATTAGTCTGATCTGAGTATGGAGCAAAGGGGACTGAGTTTGGAAGTGGCTTAAAAAGAAGACAGTAAAAGAGGACATGAAGTATTGTTGAAAAACATCCCTGGGTGACGGGCTCCTTTCCACTGCTGCCTTGCAGGAGGGTGGGGGTCACTCACAGGAAGGCAGCTCCAGTCTGCGCCTTGCTCGCAAGTGAAAAGGAATTTCTTGGAGAGCTGCATTTGACTCAGGTCCGATTTTGCTGTTCTTTCTCCTGCCAAATCCTCCTTGAGTCATTTTGCTTGATGAGGGCCTGCAGTCCTCGGCTAATTCCAGTGCTGTTTGCAGCCTGGTGAGCAGGAGGTGCCACTTCCCGAGTGCCATACCAGTGCCGTGAGTGATTTCTTGGTGGAGAGCTGGAGGCATTTCACAGGGCTGGTGCAGATGCTGTGATTTGAAAGCAAAAGGGTGCCCTTAAAAATCAGGCCCAAGAAAGAGAAGTGGAGGGCCTGAATGGAGTAGACTCCTGAACGGATCCTAATGGAAGAGGTTTCAGGATATATATCCTAAAATAAGTGCATAAGTGTTGGAGAACTGGAGTTTTCCTGAGTAAAACCACCACCAGCTGAGATGATACCAAGATGAAAATAGATCTGATGTGGCAAGATTGACATCTAGGACACGTGGTGGGTTCCAGGTTGTTATCACAAGAGTGGGGAAATGGCTTTCCCTAAGTTCCCTTCCATTTCTTTGAGAAGGGACTTGCAGTTTCTTGTTTTCAAGGCAGATTATCTCTTTCTTTCTTAGGTTCCTCGGTGTATCAAATTCCCATGACTGCTTTGGTGAGCCGCTGATCTCTTCTGCTTTTCTTGAGGCAGGTCAAAGTTGTAGCTACAGTGATGTTCGTAATGATGTAATGATACCAAGTGACCTGTAATGTGTGAAGGAAATGTCCTGGAAGAGAAGATGCTGTGTCATTGGCTGAGATTGCAGAGATGTGAGCTCACTGTGGTTCTGTCTGGCCCAATATTTCTACCAAAAATGCTGCCAGAATTTGACAATCTTGAATATTTGTGCCCAGCACTAGTCCCTTGCTTTAGGCCTTTTTGGCTTTGGCACTGTTTGAGCCCCTCGTGCTCTCAGGTACTTGATGGGAATCTTTGGCTGTCCTGTGCAGGCCTAGGAGATGGAATTCATGATCCTTGTGAGTCCCTTCCAGCTCAGTATATTCTGTGATTCTATGACAGTCTTCAAGTTCACCAAATTTATTAAGTTCATGTCAGCCTGTTGGATCCACTCTAGTCGCCATTAAAGCTTCTGAGTGTCTGGTACCAGCCTCATCTGGTCCATCAATCCAGATGGAGCTGTCAGCACGTGGTGTTTGCAGCTAGGGCCTTACAGAGGAACAAACATTTGGTTTCATTTCAGTCAGTGAGGACGTGTCACCCCTCAGACTTTGATGTTCTGAGTTTGCTGCTCAGACCAATGGACAGTCAGTAACTGGTGTGTGAGGTGGAGCCCCAGAGGAGGTGCTGGGGTAGCTTGTGAGAGGCTCTACCCTCCTCCTCTCCCATCTCTTCTGTTGTCTCTGGTTCTTTCCTCTTTGCCAGCTTTCTTTTTCTCACTCCTCCTCTGGCTTCCTCTTAGTCTTTCATATAATTTATGTTTTAAAGTGAAACTCAGCTATGCAACTGATTTTATATTTGTAAATTGTATTGGGCTGACCCTCTCCTTACCTCAGAGCTGGTATTTTTAAAAGCCCCGTTATTTCCCACTGTTTCAGAAGGTTAAAAGTCCAAACTCATTACAAATGCCGTGCATATGTTGTTGTTTAGTGTTATATCAGTGCATTGCCTCAAACTGCACAGCCAATCATAACCCTGGTGGACTGTGTGTCACATCATCACACGGGTGGGATGGAGACACTGATGGTCTTTAAAGACATTAAATCCTGCTCCCTGCTTTGTAATATCTCAGGATCTTCTTTTTGTCCTTTTGGTATCATCAAGCATTTTCCCCTCTCTGCTTGGGCAATACAAAGAAACATTCAGGACTTGAAATCCCATAATCAGCTTTGATCATGCTGCTTTTGGGAAAGCAAGGACAGATGACTTTGTCTTGGTGGAATGTTCCTCCCTGCGAATGCTTTTGAAGTTCTTTTTCTTATTATTTTCCTCTTGATTTAAAACCAACCTACCAGATTTTTGTTACTGTTGTCTTATCTTAAGCTGTGTCTCTTTTTCTTAGTTCTTTTTGCCTAAGGATTTACTTGACACCAAGTTTTTTATCTACTATGGTGAGCAGAAATCTGCCTTATACTTGATCAAATTAAATTTGCAGTGTCACCTGAACCTTTTCTAATTTTAGGGTTCTCAGTACTGAACCTTCAGTATCAAAAGTCTTTGCTTGTGTTTGGAATGGACACGGTCCTGTCGAGGTTAAGTAACAATTGTATTTAGGCCAGCATATTCAGAATATCCTGTAACTGGGCCCCAGGAAGAAAGTAAATGATCATCCTTGATTGTGGGGAGCATATTGTGACTTAGTTTAATCCAGCAGGAATGAATGCAATGCCCTGACCCATTGCTGTTGATATTTGGCTACAGGAGATTCAAGCAAAAATGTCCACATTGGGTGAATATTACTCCAAAATATAATGATGGAGGTGATGTTCTCATAAACACCTTTGGCATCTATTTTGTCCATAGTAATAGTAACAGCAATAGTAGTAGTAGTAATAATAATAGTAATAGTAACAATAATAATAATATCATCTTGGTGTTACTGCTTCACCCACAAAAACAGCCTCAGCTCAGCAGTGGTTTCCTCTCTTTGCTCCTTCAGAAAGTGCCCATTCTCTGCAGATGCTCAAGCAATTTGTTTTTCTTCTTTTTGCTCTAAGCTAGATGAATATAATGTTCTCTGGAGTTGTAAAAGACTGTTTTTGTATCTCACAGTCACATTTCAGTATCAGCAAATATTTTAGATATGAGTTAAGAGAGGTACCCCACTGACAGAAGAAGGCTGGCGGAGCTTGTAGTATCACATCGTAAATTCCCTCTTCTGCTATGAAAATGTAATAAAATATGTGGCATGGCAGATTTACAGTGACAATGCTGCTGCTGTGTTAAGGCAACTATTTCATCCCTTTGTTTTAAACCACAGTTTTTACTGTACTACACACAATGAGCCTTTCCTCTGTGCAACAATGCCTACAAACCCCACATTAACTCAAATATGATCTCATGGTGACCCTTCATCAACTCATTACACCATTATCTCTCTGCTGCTAATAAATTTTAGGAGGGAAAATTTATATGCAAATGTTTTATTTCAGCTGTGGTTATACTTGGCTTATCGTGAGCCTGGTAGTGCCCCCACCCACTGACATCATGCTTGGAAAAGTTCTGTTCAATAGGCCTTTTATAGTCTTAGTGCAAAGTTATATTCCCAAGCATGACTACACACATGGGATGGGCTTCCCAGCTACCTATAGCCTGACCCTGCAGGTGAGGCAGGTGGGCAGGGTCCTGCTGGCCAGGACAGCTCTAGCAACTCAGATGGGGTTTTGCTTCTTGCTGCTTTTCCTTGGTTTTGGGTTCTGGCCTCAAAATGGCCAGTGGTGATTGCAACCTTTCATTAATCAAACCTGAGGCTTCCTCCATCCCCCTCTGTTAAGCTGTCGTTAAGATGAATGAAAGTTAACTTTCTTTAAAAATTTCCGACTCTTGTTAAGATAATAAAATGCATTTCCTTTTAAGGAAATTGCCTAACTCTTAAGGAGATAACCCACAATTGTTATAGTTTACTTTAATCTTCTTATATGTGTTTATGTGAATGCCTTAGAATGGCAAGGATAACATTTAGGAGGTTTATGCCTCCCTGCTTCCCAAAGACACAGGGGACCAAGAAGATTTTGTGGCTCTTGATTTTTCTGTTGTCTCCAGGTATTTTTGCTTCATTGTACAAATTGTTCTTATGAAATTGTACAACTGCTTCCTCTGTGCTTGCAGCTTTGTGATAGGCTGTACTGGCAACATCCAGATAACTCCCAAAGACCAGAAGATTTCTAAAACAAAGCAAAACTTTTCTTATTGCTTTTCTACTCTGTCACTGGGCAGGCTGCTGACTGAAAGAACAGGAAAGGAGTTTGTAGGTACTCACCGCAGAGGCTGTGATCATTGTAATCCACAAATAAAGAATATCCTGACTATTCACAGGAAGAGAATAGTCAGGGAGGGGAGGAAGCAGCAACTGGAAGAGTGAATAAAAATTAGCTACACAGATTGGCATTTTCAAAAATTCTTATCAGATTAGGAATAAGTGTTTCAGACTTGAGATTGTTCATCATTTGTACCTATTCGGGAACCTCACCTCAAGGGCTGAAAGGGATCAGCTTGGATAGGTGGAAGAATAAAACCTGACATTCACTTGCCTGGTAAGGAGAGCTTTCCACCCAGGAACACAGACTTCCCTCAGTGGCTGCAACATTTGCTGTGTCACTTATCCAGCAGATTAAAAATCAATAAACCAAAAGGCACCAAGGACCAGGAACCCTGGGTTTGGAGTACACAAAAGTTTTGCAACTACAACTGCTTCTAAATCTTAGCTGGTTTCTCCCTGATACTTAAGAGACCAGTGGAAAGAAGTAGTTACAACAATGTGTCCAAGGGTGAGGAAAATCCTGGCTCTATGTTTATAGTAATTCGTAGAAGAAGCAATGAAAATCAAAGAAAGAAATGAAATGGCTTCCACTGTTACTCCAGGTCACCAGGAGAGGCTCAACCAAGCAGTGATTTGAGATTAACACGTATCAGCACATATGGACAATTCCAATCAAGCCAGGAACTGTTTTTCCTATGGCCATGAGGAAAGTTAAGTATTGTAACTCAGGTCATTTGACATTTTTTCTAAGGAGCAGAATTTCCTTTCTTCTTCTGGAGAAGTTTTCATTCTGTGAGGGAGTGTGTTTATGACAGATTCCCACATCAGAAATGGTGACATCAGTGATTCCTTTTGCAATTTCCCATCAGTACCCTGGGGACAGGGCTGGCCTTCCTTTGTCAGTCTGTGCCGAAATCTGGGGACAGCAGGTGCAGTGACACACCAAGTGCAAGTGCTTGCACCAGGCTTTACAGCCAGGGAATGAATGTACAGGAGTTACCTCAACGCTCAGCCTGTTCCAGGCTCTGCTTACCCGTAATTCATGAAGCTCAGTGACAATGTTGGAGCCCAGCAGTGACAGAAAGCAGTGACTCTGTTGCATTAGCCACTTAAATGGAAGGAACCTTCATGTTTGATCCCAAACTAAGCAGGAACTGAGGTATTTTAAAGTGTGCAGTCTGCAAGTCATTATTCCTGTGATTGCAAGGAGAAGACAACATGTGGATTCACTGTTTGGGTGCAAATTATCTCATACCCTGCTCCTTCTTTCTTTACAGGTCCTGGGGCTGCCAGGTTAATCCTTCCCCAGACTTTGGGCTCTGCAGCCCCAGGAGGTCTAATCCTCATCCTTTTCTCCCTTGAGGCAGAAGATGGAAAGAGTCCATGTTGTTCCAAGATCTGCTTGTGTTTGCCATGCTGGAAGCTCTGTGTGATTCCCCATGATGGTGAACCTGCTGCAGGTGGTCTGGGCATGTGGGCTGTCTGTAGTTTTATTTCTAAGGGCATGAGCTGTCTGGCAAGTGAAAAATTGGCTTTTCACTGAGTTACACTAAATATGACTCTTATCTTCTTTTTCTTTTTCTTTCCTGAATGTGTGGGGGATGTCCCTGTCAGGATAAGACACACTTCACATGATGCCTGGAGATTTAAAAGCACTGTGAAGAGAGATTTGGCTTGCTTAGGATTTAATGAACAACTTGTTGAGGTCATTTGGCTCTCCATGATTTAGCAAACTGATAAGTGATTAAGGATAATTTTCCAGTTAGCTTGCTGCTACTCTTTAAAGTGCCTGATGAACATCAGCAGCTGAGCTGATTGATAACTAATTATCTAGTTTGGCACTGCTAATTGCTTGTTTAGCCATCAAGCCCTGTTTGTTAGATTTTCAGGTGGCCATCAGAAACAGTTTTCTGATCACTCGGTCATGACTTAGGTGTAGTGAGGTCAATCAGCTGTTAATGAATTTTCAAACCCAATTTGTAGAAAGTCATTTACATCCCCAAGCAAGGACTAGAATTCCAATGAATTTTAGACTATTACATGACTTTCCCATGGAGACACCCCTCACCAGAGGGGCTTTAAAGGTTTGTTACCAAGATGGTTGGAGCTAATCCTGCTGAGGCTGGAAAGCTTTTGTGTGTATTTCTGTATCCCCACATACCATGTGTTTCTCTTCTGTGCAGTCAGGAAGCAGATTTGTCCTCCTGCCATGTATATTCATCAGGTGTTATCTGACCTCGGGTCCTACTTAAGGAAACATCTAACTGAGGTTGATGGAAGACTTGCCCAAGTAATGACATCATTAACAGGGCTTGAGATAAAATGGAGTGTCACCCACAGTGATTGCATGGAGCATTGCATGATAGCTGGGATGTCTGTAAAATCTGTACAAAATTAACTACAGCTGCACAATAGGTGATTAAACTAGTTTTCTCATGCTGTAACTCAGCCCTCTTTAATACTCATTTAAGAATTCTTTCTTTTATAGGATTGTAATATGCATGAGCCCATTCCTTTCCACCCTCCCTATTACTCTACAGCAATGCCTTTTTTAATACCCTGCTCTTATTTTTATTGCTTCTAGCAGTCAATCTCCTCTCCTCGGCCTCTGTCCTGGGTAGCTTAGCCAAGAAATGGGGAACTTCTTGGTGGGGTAAGTGGTGGAAAGGGAACAGAACCACTCCAGATTTGTTGAACCAGTCCCACAGCAGAAGTGGCTTTCCCAGAGGAAGGCTGGCACAGGCAGGTTCCTTTCTGTATGATTTTTCTTTGCACCTCTGAACCTGCTTATGTGGAGTCTTTGTAGAGCAGGATTATGTCACTTCTTCAATCTCCTCAGGTCTTTTTCTGGGATAAGAGGAAATTCCTACCAAGCCTTTGTGAAGCTGGTCTGTAACTTTTGTAAAACCTGGGAAATCTGAGATACGAGGTTTTCTTGCACATACTCTTTGATATCTGGTAACCCAGAAGGAGGGAGAGGAAAATTGTTAGACCTACTTTAGGTAAAATCCTGATGTAGCTCATCCCAAGTGAGCTGACCTGAGAGCTGGCTGAGAGCTCAGGATCTGTTTCCTGTAGTGTGAGAAATGCCCTGTAAAAAGGGGCCATAAACAAAGCTCAAAAAAATTGGATGCATAGTATTTAGAGCTCATGAATTTGTCACCCCAAGGACAAAACCAGTGCATTTTGGTTCTTTCCTCATTGGTGAATAGTCTGGGGTCCCTGAGAATGGTTTTCAATTGTGATCTGAGAAATACAAGAATTTTGTGTGATTCCTGAATCAAGCTAAAAACCCGTGCACCAGACCGACTACTGCCTACAAGAGCATAATTTCATTCAAGATATTATTCCATTTTGAATTAAAGACTTGAAATTAGAAACATCTTAATATATCCCAAAGTTGATTGGTACATGGTTGACTGTAGGCAGGTACTGAAATATAAAATCTACCTTTTGCTTTTGGGATTCATCTTTTAAGATTTTCTTTATGACTCTAAGGATCTCTTTTAATTTTTAATGAGCTTGAAATTTTTATATAATAACAAGTTGTTGGGACATGGGACTTTGATCAACATATTTAATAAAAAAAAAGCAGTAAAATGTTTGGAGGGATGGATACAGCCAGGTTACCTCATCTTTCCAGTAGCAGAAGGTAATAAGTGAGTTATATTGTTTTTACTAGCAAATGACTGAAGACATTTTTCTGGAAAACAAATTCAACCCCATCAAAGAGACTCCTATCTAGTGAAATGAAACAGATTTAAAATAGATTTATCCATTAAAACACTGAGCTAAGCTTCCCTTGGTCCCTACTGAGCAGAAGACGCCTGTCCCATCCACTCTAATCTGAGAAGCTCATCGTGTCTCCCAGACCTCTTTGCAGCGAGACACTTGTGGGAGATGAAACCTTGGCATGGGAGGTTGCTGTGTCCGAGGGCTCTTGGAAGGGGAGCAGGATTCCTTGTCTGCCTCCATCCACCCACGCAAACAGGAAGGAGGCCGTGCCAGATGATAAGCCCAACTTACCATCCAGGGTAAGTAGATGCCAGAGAGGATTGTTTTCATTTCCACGGGATTTCTAATTAAGGGACATGCTTTAACTGTGTTTTCAATGGCTGAACATCCAAATGACAGTTTGATATGAGCAATTTGTCTGGCAGGATAGATAAGTTCATACCAAAGCTAAAGGATTTTCCGTTTAAAATGGGTACACATCCTTAGCTGTGAATCGGATCAAACATTCCTGTAACTAAAGAATCCCCTTTATGTAACAACTGCTTTTTAACCTTCATTCTTTGCACTTTTAATGATCAAAGTCTCTCCTGATTTGTCCCCAGTCATTGACTCTGCCAAGTGCTTGTTTTTTTTTTCAGAACTCTCAGTCTTGTTCCAGTTTGATGAATGAAGGGAAATGTCTATTCCCCTTTCTCCTGTCCCACCCACCCCTAATGAGCAGTAGCATTGTCTGACTGACTCCTGGGGGAATTTGCCACCTGCACAGTGGCTGGGCTGGGCTGTTGCAGCTGGATTTCTTCTGATCTTTGTTTTCTAGAGATGTGATCCAGAGAGAACAGGTAGAGAGGGAAGGTGCTGGTATCTCTCTGTCCTGGCAAGATCAGTGCAGCATGATTAGGCCACTGTGTGCCATGTGTTTCATAGAATTGTAGAATCCCAGACTGGGTTGAGTTGGCAGGAACCTTAAATTGCATCCAGTTCCACCTCCTGCCATGGGCAGGGACACCTTCCACTGTCCCAGGCTGCTCCAAGCCCTGTCCAGCCTGGCCTTGGACACTTCCAGGGATCCAGGGGCAGCCACAGCTGCTCTGGGCACCCTGTGCCAGGGCCTGCCCACCCTCACAGGGAAGAATATCTTACTAACATTTAATCTAAACCTACTCTTTGACAGTTTGAAGCCATTCCCCCTTGTCCTGTCACTCCATTGAGGTGTAAATAGTTTCTATAGTAGTTTCTGGAATGCTGCAAGTCCATCCAGTTGAGAAAGGTGTTGCTTTGGTTGGGGACATGTTTCCTTTTATCACATTCACAGAAATAGATCAAAGACATGTTCATGATACCCGTGGCCAGCAGAGGTGATGTGGGCAAATATTAAGTGGATTTGTTCCTGTAGGAGTCCCAGTTTGAAACTCTCTTGATAACTTTGCCAGGTTCAGCTAGAAAGGCTCTGACATTTAGTGCTGGTTAATGAGAACTGTGAGCTTTGAAGGTTACAGGATTGCATGTTCTCCCTTCCCCCCATCATCACATGGCACCATTCAAAATATGTCTGAGCAGAGAATACAGTTATTTTTGGTACTGGCCCAGAAACTTATCAGGTGAAGTGCAATTAATGAATCAAGTGCCTTAAAATATCTGCCCAGAAGCAGCAGGTACTCTTCTGGTGACTGAAGACAGGAATTCCATTCAGAAGAACAGCAAAAAGCTTTCCTGACATCATTTCTTCACAGTGTATTTGTTCTGCTGCTTCCAGGAATCTTGTATTTTTGCTGTCCCAGTACAAATCGGCCTTACCTTGGGAAATCACAAGACTGGAAGATCTCAGTCTGTGTGTGCTCAGTGGGGATCCTGCTGAAATTCTGATGGGCTTTGCCTGCCCCAAACATAACTGCAGTCCAGAGTGCCAGGAGTGGGATGCACAGAATCACAGAATATCCTGAGCTGGAAGGGGACCCACAAGGATCAGAGTCCAGCTCCTGGTCCTGCACAGACACCCCAACAATCCCACCCTGTGCCTGAAAGAATTGTCCATTCCCTGGGGAGCCTGGACAATGCCCAGCACCCTCTGAGTGAGGAACCTTTCTCTGATATCCAACCCAAACCTGCCCTGGTAGAGCCCCAGCTGTTCCCTCAGGTTCTGTCACCGTCACAGGGAGCAGAGATTGGAGCTCCCCCTCCACTGTCCCTTGTGAGGAAGCTCTTGTGAGGCATGAGCCTCCCCTTAGGTCTCCCCTCTGATGTAGGCTGGCTTTAGAACTTGTTCCTTTTGTGTTCTTCTTTTCTGGGTCATCAAATACCAGAAAGTGTAGGAGAGGAATCTATGAGTAAAATTCAGAGGAGACCAGGACTAGCACAAAGACTGGGGAGAGGGAAGAGGGCAGCAAGGAGTTTTCCAAGGTTATGCCTGAAGAAATAGCATGAGGAAACTGCAAAGGACTTACAGAGGGATTGAGAATAATGAGTCAAGGGAAACTGAGAGTGGGTACAAGAAATGGGATAGAGCCAGTTGTCTGGGAAAGGACAGGCTTAACTTGAGACAGAAAATACAATAGGGTTAATAAAATCAGGGACATATGGAACAGAAGCAATCATTATGATGGTAGAGAAGAGGAGGAAGGAGGGACAGTGAAACACTCTGTGTGGAGAGGGACATTTATAGGACAAGGAATGGGGACTCAGTGGCCAGGCAAAAGGAGACAGAGTGTTATAGAGAGAAGTGTGGGTGTGAAAATGGGAACTCGAGTGAGTCGACTCTGAGAGGACACCAGCACTGGCATGAAAGCCACAGGGGTTCTCAGACAAGACTGAATGGAGTCAGACTTTGGGACAACTGTGGGCAGATCCATGTCCATTTGTCCCCAGGCTGGAATGGGACCTGGAGTCAGGGGCACACCATCCCCCTGTATCTGAGTTCCTCTCCACCTCTGCTATCCATAAAGAGCATGCCTAGCACCAGTAGAGAAAAAAATATGGACTGAGCATAGAAAGAAGGTGTGTTCATCATCTGCTCTGGGGGCTCAAGGCAGGGGCAGTTTGATCTGTGCATTTTCTGATAGTATGGAATGATTGAATTTACAACTATACTGACATCCTCTGAATGCAGTCTCAGGGAATAACACAGAGCAGGGGGTTAAGGAGACAGGGAAGGGTTATGCTGTGCAGAAGGGAACAACTTTAGCAGATAAGTAATTAGAGATAACAAAGCTGGAGTGCATAGGACTGATAGGCCATGGCTGAAATACCCACATCTATTAGTAAAGCCAAAAGGCAAATCTCTGTGCTCTTATTTTCTATAGTACAGATGTTTGATAATCCCAAAAGAGGTCAGTGCTCCAGGGCTGGGCACTCAACACTGTTAGAGCAAGATGGTATTTACATTAAGGAGCCTACAGTTCAAATAGAAGAGGCAGACAGAGTGGGAGAGGAGCAGGAGCAGTGAGAGGTAAAGCAGGTGGCCATGGATAGCAGCAGAGCTGATTCCTGAATTTTTGAATCCCAGTGCACTGGTGTGTCTGTTAAATTGTGCTGCTGTTTGTGTTCTTACTGGAGCCAAAAGGATGTCTGAGTAAATGCTCAAGGCTAAAAGCACTATGGGATTTCTGCCCTAGAAACCAGAATCCAAAACGGGCTGACTTTACTTTTTAAAGGAAAAAGCAAATTCCTATTCTGAATGGTCCTGCTGCCACACCAGCACACAGAGAATGTTCTGTATGAGAAGAAAAATCCCACTAAAATGAGACTACAGCCCTCAGTCCTGGTGGGAGATGCAAATGAAGCTGAAATCTGTTGATATTGGCTGGGAAATACACGGGTTTCAGCATGTCCACAGCACCCAGAAACATCCTCAACACTTTGCACGACAAAGAAATGAAGTTGTTAATTACTTGTCCTGGGGATTTGTATAATGAAGTGTTGGTCCTACACAAGGAAAGTTAGGACAGCAAGAACAGAACCTGGAATCACAGAATGATTTGGGTTAGAAGGAACCTTAAAGTCCATCTCTTTCCAAGCCCCTGGAACCTTCCACTAGACCAGGCAGAAGCTTTTATTGCAGAGCCCATGAAGGCAGCAACACCATGGAACACACCAGCAGTCAAATTTCACACCAGGTTTAGCAGGAATTTATCTGAGTCTTTTTGCATAGAAATCTCAACTCTTCTTCCCCCCCCCCCAAAAAAAAAGGGAGAAAGTTTAAAGATTTAAGTGTTTAGTTGCCTTCCCAGACAGTGATTCTTGACTGACAGCAATAAGCCCATTAGAGGAAGCAAATCTGGGTAGTTATGTCCAACTGAATGAATAGGACAATATATGTATATAGTTGAGTTTATTTAGGACATCCAGCTGCTAAAATTAGTCCACAAAATGGTCAAATTTCGTAAACATCTATTGATTCTCCATGATACATTTATTTACGATTTCCTCTTGGTTTACTGATGTAAATGTATTGTTCATTTTTCACATACCAAGCACTGTTGTTTAGTCTCAAGGGAATTTTTTGTTACAAATTTAACAACTGTGACATATTAGAAAGCACATTTAAGGAAGAAATTTAGCGTTGAAAGGATGTGACCAAATGTTTCCATAGCGTTTTGCCAAAATGTCACTTAAATGCCAGGGCAAATTTCATCAGAGTTGCTCCTTCAGAACTCATCTTACCCACCAAAAAAGTAAAACAAATCTTGTCCACATCAGTAACAGGCAGACCTTCAATGCACTTGCCAGAAAATAATTTCCAGAGTTTTATTTTAATTTTGGAAGTTCCTTCCAGCTCCCAGGTGATGCACAAGTCAGCTCCGTGCCTTGCACAGCTGATGGGTGAGGAGGAAGTTGATGGCTCAGAGCGTGTAAGCAAAAAAGTTCAAATGAAATGTCTCATGCAGGCACCTGCATCTCTAATTAACAACTGGCCCATAATGTCAGGAACTGATTTTCAGGAAGTTCTTTGTTCCTTGAAAGTCAGGCCCCAAAGTGGGCAATGAGAAATTGGAACCTGAAACATCGATGATTGCTTCAGGGAAACTCAAGCCTGATGTCAAAGCAAACTGTGAATGTGCATGTGCATGTCTGGGGAAAGCTGTCTGCTGTTTTTTTTATAATTCTTATTGCTTTTGTGAAGTTCCTGAAGTGACATTGGTGCAAGAAGCTGCTCATGGATTATTTTTTATGAAGTTTTTTGGGAAAAGCTGGAGTAGTGATAGAATTCATTCCTGGGAGATATATCCCCCAAATTTAATCTGTGATTTAAGTCAGGTGTTTTAACCAAGAATAAGTTTTCTAGATCTGTTTTTTCCACCTGTGAGGAAAATACCTAAAAGCTCCAGATGTGATTTTCTCCTCCCTGAGGTCTGGTGCTCCATGGAGGGCTGGGCTGGATGGGTTCACTGCCACCTGAGCACCACCTTCTCATCACCTCCCTCCAGGTGCCTGCTCCAGGGGTCACACTTGCTCTGGTGCCCAGGTCGGTGGCATGAGGAACAGCGAGGCTGTTTCCTGCTTAGGATGGCCAGAACCTGCAGGCTTAGCTCAGGCTGGGACTGATGGCCTTGGGCTCAGCTCCTGGGCAGGGGTGTGGAAGGAAACCCAGTGGGGGCCGTGAGTACCCCCAGGGCCCTGACACAGAGTCACGATGCTGATGCAGATCTAGGGAGCAATTTGGGAAACAAAGTGATGTTGTGGAAGTCATCTTACACAGGTGACTCACTTTGAGATGGTTCAGATACTGAAGTGCAAACCAGAAGCTCTAAGGGAGCAGAGCTCTGTGACCTTTTCCTCTCTCACAAGCAGGACTGAGTGCTCTGCCTTCTACAGCAGATTTTGCTCATTTAATTATCCCACAAGGCTGTGGTTCTGCATGTCTAATTTCTCTCCTTTTTGTCTTGAAGCCATTAATTGCTCCAGTTGTAATTAAAAACCGAAAGTGTAGGAAGCACATCCCTGAGAATTACTACTGCCAGAGCCTCTCTGGTTTCTTCGTTTTCCCGGGAGAAGAGCCGGGTCCTGCCACTTGCTGGAATGTGTTTATCAAACGCTGAATTCATATGGATCAATTGTGGGGACACGTGCAGAGGGCTGGGATGCCTGAGGGAGGGACAGAGAGGCAGCAGCTCCTTCGGGCAGCTCAAGGGCACTCCTGTGATTTGGATGCACTTATTTATCTGTAGCCCATTATGGGGACATTACCTCCCTTGCCTGGGCAGCAGCTGCGACATTAAAATGTATAAGATGTTACCAAAGGAAGTACTTGGCAAAAACTTTTTTTCAGTTTCCCCTGACAAACAGCAAATTCTCCCAACAATGGTTGGTTCAGGCCGTGAGTCACTAATGTCTTTAGAAGGATGTGCTCTCCCTGCAAGGGGCAGACCACAACCAGCTAAATTAAACCAAGACAGGGTAACCTTTGTGGCTGAGGGGCACAGTGGGGAATTCCCAGATGGCTTCCTGAAATCTGGATATTATACACCACTGCTGGTCTGTGTGAGCTCCCTGAATTTGGACAGAACAGATTCTCAGAGCCTACAAATTTCGGTGGCTCTGGTATCTGTACAGATAATCTGATTTATGCCAGCTGAAAGCTCCTCTTTAGAAGCAGGCCCTGGTTTCAAATGTTAATGAAAAGGTGATTTAGATGGGATCCTGTGCAACCTGATCTAGTGAGTGGCATCCCTTCCCTTGGCAGGGGTTTGGAACTAGATGAACTTTAATGTTCTTTTCAACCCAAACCAGTCTATGGTGATTCTATGATTTAGTAATTTCTGGTAATTCTAGTAGTTTAAGTGAGGTATCTGCTATGGAATTCAAAGGAGACTGTGAGCATCCTGTGGTTATTTGGAGAGAAAATTTAACCTTTGTATCTGATAAGCCATTTATGAAACTTTGATTTCCACTTTTGAGCTAACCTAGTACTCAGGAGCTTTTATATATAGCCCAAACTGTAGAATAAATTTTCTATACTACTTCTAAAGACAAAGTATGGAAAGAGGATGAGGTATCATGATGGGTTCAGAGCAACCCACAGAAAAGATTTGCATCTTGGAGAAGTGAACCTTCATTCCTGGGTGATGCAGTAACAGCTTAGCTTGTACAGCTGATTTTACAAAAATATTTATTTCAGTGAAATTAATTCCAGCTCACTTTTAGTTCCTACTTTTAGTTATTTTTCCTTGTTCCTTCATTTGGCTGGTGATGAGGTGAGAGCTGCAGCGATGGCATGTACAAACTCCTCTTTGCAATAACATCACTCTAGCAGTGCTGTAATGAGGAGTTCCACAAGGCTCTGTGCAGCCATAGGCACTGACCCACCAGCACTGGGATGTCGAAATCCAACTGGGAACGGCTTCACATCTGCCTGGTAAGGTAACAAAGCAATATTAACATTTTCATAAAATGTTCTGAAGTCAGTTTGGCTTGGCTGGCCGTGCAGATACTCAAGCCAAGGAGACTGTCCTGAGCCTGGTGTCAGCAGAGAAGCAATGCAGAGTAGCAAGTGAAGTTGCAGGATCGTCAGAGACATTTTATTAAGGTAGTTAAAGTGACAGAGCTTTGAAAAATCCCTTGTTTTTCTGCCTGTGCCTCCATGAATATGGTATGAGTAAACCCTCCACACAGCACTATGTAGTGCAGGGACATTCTGATGTCCTCATCCTGATGCCCAATAGAAATTCATAGAAAGTTCAACCTTTATTTGATAATTTTCCTCAAGTTCACCTCAACTCTCCAATGTTTAGAGAAAGGTGCTGGTTGAATACTTGGAGACAGCCACTGTGAGTGTTGAAAGAGGAGGTGGGGAGTGTGCTTTACTGCAAAGTGTGCATCACAGAAAGGTACCAGTGGTGATTTGTAATCTAGCAATGAAAGAAATAACATGAACTGATAGGTGGGAACGTGCCAAGATCGTTTCTGAACAGGAAAATGTAAGCAAATAGCAACAGTGAGTAATTAAGCAGTGCTGCATTTTACTAAGGGATGCCTTGAATGCTTCATCTCTGAAAGCCTAAATAGCTGTGCAGGGAGGATGCTGTAAATCAGCCACAGTTTAGCGGGGTCAGTGCAGGAATTAGAGCTTGAAATCTTGTTACCTTTGGGACAGGGACAGAAGTTTAATTAGAATGGTTATAACCATCCCTGTCACATTGATATTTTTTTAATACACCTGAGGCTGTGTCCTTGATAACTGTTTATGCCTGGACAGATTTTTGTTTGCATGCTAGTTTGAGAATTGGCTATTCTTTGTTTCTGTACTTGCATTTACATGTGAACAAGTATATTTGTTCTTCATCAGCCTTTGTCCTATTTTTAAAAGGTTTACTCATCCCCTCAAAGATTAGCATCAGTACCATTTGATTTAGGTGACAGTTCTCACCCCATGAGCAGCAAGAAATTGAAATGAACTGTTTCTGGAATGAGCCATTGTTGATCCAAGCTGTCCAACAAGTACTTGAATAACAAATATCTCTTACCAAACCAATGTTGGTTCATGAACAGAGAAACAGAATGAAGTTCACTGCATTGCTTGTTTGCAAAACACAGGTCAGCCCTTTCTATGCCTAAGCTGAGCTGTCAGGAACTAGATCCTTAACTGCAATAAACCAGCTCAAGTCAATGTCTTGGGTGCTGGTGATAATTTACATTAAGTGATCATCCAGTCTCAAAGTGCAGCGGGACAGCAGTGTGAAAAAAACAAATTATGAATGGCAGAAAATCATTTCAGAATAGCCAGAGACATTTCTGGGGTAAATCGCAAGTTTGACCTGTTTTGTTTTGGTTTTTTTTTTGCAAAGATAATATTTTTTTTCTGGGGGGGAAGGGTAGTGGTGTGTTCAGGGTGGTGTTGTCTCTTATCACCTGTTTCACTTAGTGCTTGCAAAGATCAAATCTGAAGCCAAATTTGTAAGGAGGAATAATATTAGCACAAGTGGTACAGGTGGGGGGATGGACAACCTTAACAGAAGCTCTTCCTCTGGACAAGGATCTTCTCCCAGAGGGTGCTGGGGCACTGAACAGGCTCCCCAGAGAATGGGCACAGCCCCAAGGCTGCCAGAGCTCCAGAGCATTTGGACCTCAGACACATGGTGGGATCCTTGAGGATTCTTCTGTGCAGGGCCAGGGGTAGGCCTGGATGATCCTTGTATGTCCCTTCCAGCTCAGGATATTCTGTGATTAATTTTTTACTCTTCTTTCTACCAATTGGTTCAATAAAGATCAGCACTTACAGTTAGAAAAATTGCTGTGCTCATGTTGCTGGGTCATCACTGTTACAGGAACACCGTCTGGCCAAGCACGTCATATTTTCCACTGCAGCTGAGTTTATGGGCTCAGCTGGGCAACCAGCTCAAGTATAAAAACCCCAGAGATTTCAAATGTTAGAAATTAAATCATTTGCTTGATCTTCTCTTCTGTGGTTTGGTCATGAGACAGTTTTACAAGGAGGCGTCATGCCCAGGATGCAGGAGCACTGAAATGCTAAATTTTATCAGACCAAGGGAGCACTGTGTAGTATTCTGCACCTGTCATGTTTGCCATGTTTCTCTTTGGATAAACTTTATGGGGAAATTTTGCCACCTTGAACTCAAAACAGATCTGAAATGAGCCAAGCTGAGGTTGGCTGCTGTGTGTATTGATGGATGTTGAGTTCGTGCAAAATCAAACAAGTGTATAAGGAGGATTCAGCCATCCAAAACAAAATCAAAGAATCATTTATGTTGGAAAAGACCTTTAAGATCATCAAGTCCAAGCATAAATGAAACAATCTTAGGAATAAAACAACTAAAACGTTCTGGATTTAAAGTGAAAATGGGTCTCTGGGTTTGTAGAGGTGTGAGGGTCTAAAATCCAAATGAGTGACAGTGTGGATTCAATTGGGCTGGAGAGGAATCTTAATGGGGGAGTTCCCCTCCTGCCAGAAGGGCAAAAACAGCCTTCAGCGCTAAGCAACTTTCCATTAACATTTTTAAAGCTAATTTGCTATCATTTAGCACATTCATTTAGCTACATTCATGGCACTTGGAAACAGGAATTAAATAAGGCCCGTAATTAAGGGTTATTAGCATTATTTACTGCCAGTGTTGTAGTTTTTAGAGACTCTTCTCAGGCTGCTTTTTGCTCTAGCTTTTACAAATACATTAGAAGAGGTAGTTCTCAAAAATATTTCTATTTAGGAACTGGTAGCATTAACAAAAATATCCCCAAAAGTAAAGCAAGGTTTCCTTTACCTTTTTAATGCACAGATGATATCAACTCTGCCAGCCACTTCACTTTTTGCTCACTTGATACTCTCATTTCATGGATGAAAAAAATATGAGATTTTAAAGTTACTTGTGCAGCAGGTGATGCCAGTGGAAATGTTTTGAAAGAATTAATCTGTAAAATTGTGTAAATGCCAGGGCATTTAATGCCTACTTTATCTTTAGTGCCTTGGTAAATCCTGTAGCTGTTATCTTGTCCCACATGCAGGAGGTATTTCTAATAAACTTCTGTGGAAAACAGGAAAAACCTGGAAAGTGACCATAGAGTTTTAAGCCATCTGAAAATCAGAATATTAGTGAATATCTTCTCTGGCATGCTGTTAAATTTCAGGAATCCTTCAAGGTCTGCAATTGGGAATAACCTGCCTCACTCCAACCAAGCCACAGCAGTTGAAGATTTGGCCTACGAGATGTATCCAAAATACTGCAAATTCCTACAAAAAGGAATTCTTTGTCTCCATTAGCATTTCAACACACACTCACTACAGAGATCTCACTGGGGGTAAAGCATTAAAACCCTTTCAGAAGTGGTTTAGTTGGCTAATTAGACAATAAGCATAAACCTGATGCATCCAGCTGTACAAATAAAACGTGACTTTAAAGTTTAATGTCCTGAGCACAGAGTAGTCGTGAACTTGGAGCCAAGAGGGGCTGAGAGGAAGGTGGCTGGCTTACAGCTCGGTAGTGGTGTGTCTGAAGGCTGAAACCTTCGGAGGACTCAGAGAGAGTTTATTTTAAGTGTAACTAAAAGGAACTAAGTACCAGTTACCACAAATAGGGTGATCTTTATCTTCCTTTGTTGGCTTGTGCCGAGGGAAAAAGAATCTTAAAAGACTTCTGGCAGCCGCAGGCTTCTCAAAGAGGAGATCTCCCTCACATTGCTGACATGTCTCTCATTTTTTGGGTGCTACCTTAGCGCTGAGGGAAATTAAGAGGTCATTTTAATGCCCCCTTATGCCCTTGGCTCCTGGGTAGGCGTGCTCAGCTAGCTAAACACACATCTGACATTTCTCCCCTCCGTCCTAATGCATCCATCCTGGAATTGTGGAAGGAAAATGAGGCTGCTCTTGTGCAGTTTTCCACTTTGGCTATCTGGGAGCGGCACCTGTAAGCGCTCACTTTGAGGGATGGTTAATGTGCTAATTACCCAGGACCCAAAAATGCAAGCAGTAAACAAACGAGGACTGTATTTATAATCAATCAATTTTATGACCTTCTGATGGTGATGATATCAGTGGAGTTTACATTGAGAGCCCTTTCACTCCTCCAGGGCAGCTGTGCCCTTATGTTTTAGTTACAGCTTGAAGAAGATTTTGCTAATTTACTTTATGGTAGGCGTACTTAAGAAAAATATTACCTTCCTTAAACAGCTGAGCCTGTTACCAAGTCTCATTTTTAAATAATGAAAACACACGGACTGTCAGTACCTTCAGGGTGTATTGTCAGGTGACGAGCTGTTTTCCAAACATCCACGGCAGAAAGTAATGACTTCAGAGCAAAATATTGTTCTCATTGGTATAAGTTGCTGTGAGACAAATCCCACACCCTCTGATGTCAATGGAAAGACTCCATTTGACTTCAAAGAAGGCTGGATCAGCCCCTAAAAGAAATGTTGCCACCATAAAACACCAAAAATGCTTTATGGTTTTTATACATTTAAAAAATGCTCCACTCGCTGGTGATCTTCCGTGCAGTTTACCTGGCTGTGTGTAACATGTAATTTCTGTGTTTGCTTTGCTGTGGATTTATGAGAGAAGAATGTCCATAAAGCCTGATTTGTGAAGTGTTAAAATGATGTCCTGGAAAGCCACACAATGCCAAGGTATACAAGATGCCCTGTAATACCTCAGCCCCAGGAAGGCTCTCCAACTTTTCTGATGTTACTAAGTTCTCACAAAGAAAAACAATGTTGTTTAACTGTAGACAGATGTGTTAAAAATAGTTTGATTTTGTGTCCCTGTTCTTTTATTGAAATTGCTAGCTTTTTAGTAAAAATTCAGGTCAGATTTCAAGGACAGAAATGCAAGAACCACTTTCTGCATTTCCCAGATCTTCGCTGGGGTCATTGCTGGTTTGAGCAACTTATAAAAATGGGGCAGGATTGGGGTACATTGTGTCCCCTTAAACTGGAAGTGCAGAGATTAGCTCCAAACCAGTACCAGATGCGAGTGATTCTGCGTAATTCCTTTCTCTCAACATTGTACCCTTATTTAAGCATGAGTTATAAAAGATTTGTTCCTTAGGGTTGTGAAGGATGTGGCTCTGCAGAGAGGGTGAGAGTCCCGTTTTTTTTTCCTGTATCACAGCTCCTGTTATCAGATGCTGAACCATGGATGAAATCAGTCATCCAAAAGTTTATAGAACATAGAACCATTCAGGTTGGAAAAGCCCTCTCATTGAGTCCAACTGCTAACCCAGCACTGCCAAGCCCAGCACTAACCCTTGTCCCCAAGTGCCACATCTCTTGAACATTTCCAGGGATTGTGACTCTACCACTTCCCTGAGCAGCCTGTTCCACATCAGCTTTTGCTGTGGAGCTGGTGCACAGCTCTGCCTCCCTGAGATCTATGCTGGGTGAGCTGAGCTGCTCCTGCCCGTGGGCTGGCATTGACAGGGACAGGACACAGTGGCTCCTGGGGACATCCCTCTGACATCCCTCTTCCCTGGGCTGCAGGGAAGCAGAGGACAAGTGGCAGTGCCAGGCAGAGGGAGCAGGAGCCCCTGGGAGAGGGCTGCCCTCACCTGCCAAAGCTGAGCTCTTGTGGTCCTGCAGGGCAGGCAGCCAGTCAGACAGCTGGGCTGCCATGGCACAGACAGTGTCTGGCCTTTTTAAAAGAGAAACTTGCTGGATTTATGTGCAGGAATGGACATGGTCCTCCTGGAGCTGACGCGGTCTAATGAATGAGATGGGGAGGAAATACTTTATACTCTCTATCAGGGGTTAACGACTCCTGCCCTCTCGGTTTTCCCCTGCTCATGTTTTCCCTCTCTCCCCCTCCTCCATGCCCAGGCCCCCGCTGTGTCTGTATTTTCCGAGCAGTGGCACCACCTGGTTTGTTTTCTGTGTCAGGTATATTACAGACTGTCTGTCAGAGGTTAACTGCCCCAGCCGGCTCAGCCTTTTCTCTTCTTGGACCTGGTTTAAACTCCCTCCCTGCTTGCCTGCCTCTGGTTGGAAAGAAGATTTTTTGATCATTTTTAGTTTCTCAGTGGTTAAACAGCCTGGTGAGGATGGTGGCTCTGCCTACCCATGGTTTTGTGTGCCCCCATAGCTCTCCCTGTGTGCAAGAGGCCTGAAGTTACACATCACAGACTATTTTTGCCTGTTCTGCTTTCTAAAAAACCTCTGATGTGAATTTTCCTCTGTTCATGCCGACTCTGGCTGTGTCCCCAGTCCATATCAAAGAGGTCAATAACCCTCCCCAGCTGTCTACATGGAAGGGAAACTTCAGCCTGTGGCTCAGATGGAGCCCTGGGGTGGTTGTACAGGTGCTTGGCCCTAACCCTGAAAGAAGCAGGGCCCCCTGTTCTGGGCCAAGAGTTTATCTGGGCCTCAGAGAAAGGACAGAAATCCTGGCTTCTTTCAGGATTGAGGCCAAGTAAAGAGGAAATTTAATACAACTGAAGTTCAACTGCAAAGATGATGGGATCAAACTCTTCTTGATAATGGCAGGTGACACCATAAGGGGGCAAAGGCCACGGATTGCAGTGTGGGAGCTTCATGCTGGACGTTAGGGAAACCTTTTTTCTTGGCAAGTGCAAGGCTGAAACAAGCTGCTAGTGGAAGAGGAAAGGAGGGAAATCTTTATCCCTGGAAGTTTTAAAGACTCAGCTAGAAACAGATCATCTCACACATGGCTTTTACTCAACGGGCACTGGCACAAGCCCAGGGACAGAGCTGCTCAGCAGTCTCAGGATTGTATCTGTCTGAACAGTCTCAAACTACACACAAATTCATCTCCTTGGAAAACTGAACACGTTTTATTGCAAATCTGAAGGCCCAACCCAAAATATTCATTGCCCCAGCTCTCCAGACTGTGAAGGAAATATCAGCAAAAAGCTGCCGTTGATGCAGCTCTGCTGGGATAGAAACCTTTCATTGTATCTCCACAAACTGTTTTTCCCTTGGACCACTGTCTTTTTTGTAAATGGGAGAAATATCAGGATGAACAATTTTCATTCTCCTACTAATCTGGTTATTGTCTGCAAGATTCCTTTCTCTGCTGGTGCAGCAACTGGCAATTGTGTGATGAAGGACCAAGTGGATGGTCCCAAAATCAAGGTGTTGTCATGATGACCTGGAAAATTAGGGCTTCCTACCTGGGTATTTCCTGGGGGTCACTGCTGCTCTCCTTCTACTGCTCACCTTCTGACTTGAAACCCTACAAATTTGACAAGAAGTACATGGGACCACCAGCAGCCGTTTTACTCAACAAGAGCAGGATGTTGGATGCATGAAGTAGTATTAATGCTAAGTACCCTGAATAATCATGTCCAAGGCATAGCAAATCAGCCTCTGGAGCACTTTTGACCTCCATTCTGTGCCTAAGCTCCTTGCCTATAAAAGTGGAAATGTACCACTTCCCCATTTTGCAGGGTGAATGGGAATTGATTACTGTTGGGCAAGCTCTCATCTATTCCATTGAAATGCTCTTTAGGAAAACCTATGGAGAAATTATTAATCCTGCCTTCAGATCAGGATTGGGGTTGCAAAAGAAGTTGTAGAGACACAGGGCAGAGCAAAATACTGAGTACATTGATTCAGGACTGTTCACTCTGTGAATTGATTTATGTAAAAATGGTCTGAAATGATGTTGTAATTGAAGACCCCATCATGAAACATAAGCACAAGAGAGCTGTAGTGAGATACCTGCTTTCCTTAACTGGCAGTGCTTGAGTTTGAGGACTTAATGCAGATTTTTAAAAAAAATTCATTTTAAATATGGTTCCTGAGGACAGAAAGCTTATGTTTGAACAAAGATTTTTAACTCGATTAGCCAGGAATTAAGTTCCTTTTCACTTTTCAGAGTTTTAAGTGAATGAATTAATAGAATCATAGAATGTCCTGACTTGGATGGGATCATTAACATCAGTCCTAGAAGACAGTGACCAAGAATGAGATGCTTAACAACACATATCCTAATGTGACTTCAGAGAAGGAATCAAGCCATAGTTTTGGAAAGAGCATTTTATTTATATAGCTTCAGTCACTGAATCAAAATCAGCAACCACAACAGGTGTCTCAGAGTTCACAGTAAGTACAGATATTTGGATTAACAGACACAGGAATCAGCTCAAATCAAATCTACAATTGGAGAGTATTTATGCAATACTCTATGAAATGTCATTAAACACCAAAATCTGAGTGCAAGGTATTAAGGTTGATCCAAGATGAGTAGAGAATCCCCCATACTATGAGTTGAAAGTGAAATACTGGAGTTAAGTTTCCTCACTGGAGCAGTAGGCAGAAGGATGGAGATTTGTGATGCAGAACAGATAAAATATGAATCAGAACTAGTTCTCAGCTCAAAAGTACCAGCAGGACTATAGCTGGTAGTAATAAACAATGCTGTTGTTGACAGGCATTTTACAAAGGTTAGGGTTGATCTTCATGGACAGAAATGCTTTATCTTGGCCTTGCATTTGTTGCATTTTTCCCAAGTATTTCACATTGCCTGTGGAACACCAGAGCATCTCCAGCATCACTGAGTGTCCCTTTGCCAAGTTCCAGGAATAGAAGAACAGCTACCAAGGAAGGTCTTTGCTGGTATTCCAACTTGCACATTGAAATGCAAAGCATTTGAGGAAAGTCTGGGAACTTGGCTGGTGCTCCTTGGGGATTACCCACCCATTCCCCATTCCCTGTTTCACAGACCAAATGGCAGGACTGAAATGAGAAGGTTTAACAAGAATAAGTTCCCTGGCTGGTTTCATAGTTCTCTGTGGAAGAGTAAGACCACCCTGAAACATTCATGGTACCAGATTATCTCGTGCCATCTCTGTCCCAGGCATCTGGCTGGCAGATCCTTCCTTCCACAAGGGACAGGGAAGTGTTTCCCATCTCGTGGGGTTGTGGTGCTGTCAGCCCCCAAAGCACAGAGCAAGAGGCTCCCGAGCTGCTGCTGAGCCATGCTGGGATGCTGAAGGCCATAACATGAGGCCATCTTTCAGGTCTGATGGCTACCCAAAAATCAAGTTCTTATATTTGTTCTTTATGTTCTTATATTTGCTGGTATTTGGCAGGAGTAACAACAGTTTCTGGGATGGAATATTTTTGCCTTGCATTTTACTGTAACTTAGAAGGGGAAGACATCTTACAATAGGTTCAGATCTCTTCTGCCTTTCTTTTGAGGGCTTGGCAGCCTGGGAGCTTCAAATTTGTCTTGACAACTGAGTTTATAAATTTTACTTCCAACCAAGTTTATCACCATGAACTAAACCTGATGCCAGCCTGGGCAAAGATGTGAACCTGGGGGGGTGGATGAGTTCTGGCTGTTTTTCTCTGCTCTTCTTAGACTCCTGTGGATGGATCAAGGTTATTCCTTGGGTCACAGGTTATACAGAAATGCCTCCAGCCTGGATGGGAAGGCAGCATGTGCTATAAAGGGGGAAAACAAACTGATGAGCTGCGGGCAATCTGTTCAAAGCAGACTTTGTGTTCCTGGAGGAGTATCTCTGAGGCATTCACTATGCACAGCATTGGCAGGAAAATTCCCTTTTCCATACTTTTTCTTTCTAACTTGTTCCAGAGTCCTCTCAGGGAAAGACTCTTACTTATCTCAGTGGTCCTGCTGCACTTTCAATCTGAATAACAGAGGCTTTTCTGGGCACCCCTAAATAGCACAAAGGTGAACCCATGAACTGACCTAATAAACATACCCAGCCCTGTCTGAAGGATCAGACTTCAGCTCTCAGCTTCACCATCACTTTTGGTTACTCCAGGCACTTAGAATCAGGGTCCTAAATTTTTCTCCTTTACTGTTATTTCTCTGCTACATTTAACCAGCCTCTCATTAGTCTTCATTTAGATATTAATTTTTCATGGGAGCTGATTTTTTTGACCCACACAAGCAATTAATGGTTATTCTTAGAGCTTGAGTGTAATGTCTTGCATGCAGCTGCCTTTGATTATCAGGTTTCTGAGGCCCCCCTATTATTTTGCCTTCTCAGTAAAGCCTTAAAGGATGCTATGGTCACTGATAACACAGCAAAAACTTTGAAAGTCTGGAAAAACAGAGTAGAAATAATTGTTGGGAGCTGGAGGTTTTGTTCCTGTGGCATGGTCAGTGCCTGCAGGAACTGGAGTTCATTGACAATGAAGTGCTGAGGTTCTGCTGATAAATCTGAAGTCCTGGCCCCACCACCATTGCTCCTGAGTGTAAACCATTCAAGTTTTCCTTTTTCCACATTTACCAGATGGTTGGGTAGGGTTGTGGGTCTAACACATCAAACCAAGTGGCTGGAGAAGGGCACAGCTCACCTGGATTTGTCTGATACCTGTGAGATCAGGGCATTATTTTGGAGCAATCACTTGGACTTCCTTCTGCAGAAGTCTGGTGGAGCCTTGCTGTCTTGCAAGGCTGCCATGAAATCAATTTGCTTGAATTTTTCTCTTTCTTGTTCATTAGTTTTTCCTTAAAGCTCCTCATCTTTAGCAAACCCTTTTATCCAACAACGAGTTACTGGGACTTTGCTTGGTCCTGAGACCTTAAATTGTCCTAAACTTTTTTTTCTTAAGTGAAGAAACAGAAATAAATAAGAGAATGACCCTGCATTATTTGGGGGTTGAATGAAGGAGGGGCAAACACTGCTGGGCAGGTCAAGTGGTACAGAGCTACAGATCCTGTAGCTACCAGTAATCCCACAGCTGCTTCTTTTGCTATATGAAACAACTTTCTGAGAAGTTCAAATAAATCCATTTCATGACTAAAGCAAAGTTTTGAAGTTTTCTTCAGGTAAGTGACATATGGTTTTTAAACTATAACATTTCAGACTGAATTCTGCAGAGAAGGTTGCCTTGGTGGGTTGTATTAAAATAAGCAAGTACTCAAATTTTCACAGAGATGGTGCTCTGTGAGGAGATGCGTGGATAATTTGCTCCTGAAACTATTCTCAAATGGTCCAAAGGCTGCCAAAACCCAACAAAACCAGTCGAAGGGAAAATTTTTTTAATTTTAAAACAAAAAGTAGGAAAATGTTAAGGTAAAGAATTTTTGGTTTATAATTTTCCTCTGAATATTTCATGGAAAACAATTTCTTGAGTAGTTCCAGCTATAAAAGAGTCTTGTTTGATGAGTAAAGAATACAGCAAGGAATGGATTTTGGTTTGGTTGGGTGTTTTTTTAAGCAGGCCCATGTTGACAGAGATTAACATTGGATAGAGATGACCAGAGATTCTGTAATCCATGCCCAGATTTGGCAGATAAAACTTCCCTGCTCATAGCAAGGGAGTTGGAACTAGGTGGTCTTTAAGAACCCTCCCAACCCAAACCATTCTGTGATTCCATATGACTTTACCAAAGAGCTTATAACTCCCAAGGAGTTTTGTCAACTACAGAAAGCCAAATGTATTTTTTAAAACCCAGACATTTTAAGTGCCTATAAGCTAGCACACAGCTGTTGATTTTAACTTCAAGGGTGTATCCTAGGGTTTAAAATGGTCCTGTTTCAGTCCCCAGCCTGGGAGCAGTTGCACACAGGAGCAGCTTTGCCAGGTGAGGGCTCTTTGGCAGCACCCACTCAAAGCAGAATCCAAGTTTGTTTGGCTCCTGCTCTCCACTCACATGGCTGCACACATGGGGCACATCCCAGAGGAGCAGAAGGGCCACCTGCACTGTCACCCCTCCCAGCTTTCTGCAAATACTTGCATGTTTTGAGTCACCCTGCCCAGGAGGTTGAATGTTTTTATTCTGCCTATATTTTCTGTGTTTCAAACCAGGGGCAATTTCTTGCTCTGCAGCAGGCTTAGCATCACAGATTTTAGCAGGGCCTCTAGGTGCTACCAAACTGCAGATATTAAGAACAGTTTGCAAGCCTGGGCAGCAAAAGTTTGTTACAACACTTATTTATTACCACTCTCATATAACTCATTCATGGTAAACAATGCAGGTTTTATTATGTGCAAGTAACAGGAGACCTTTGCTTTTTCCACTAACAAACATGCCACGGGTAATTATTCCTGTATTAAAACTACATGTGGACATATTTGTGACATGCAACAGTTCCATGCCTTTGAAGAGAAGTATTATTGCAAACAAGGTTAGCCACCATTTATTTTGAGGGGCTCTTGCATTTCTGTGTTGGAAGCGCTTTGTGGCTTTTCTTGTCTATTTGATAATCATTAACATGTTCTGTCGTTAACCTTCAAGCAGCTTTGCTTGAAACTTTATATGCAGCTTCTCAAACATTTGCCTTGCATTGCAGACTGTGGTTTGCTGGGGCTGTTTTTATGATCTCTCGTGGTAAAATCAGGAAGATGAAAAATGGGTGTGTATTTGAAGAGCAGCGTATCCAGCTTTCTAGGTCTTAAATTAGAGTGATGAGCATAAACACTGCAAACAGAGCTTTTTCAACTCGATTGCAATTATATTTGAAATTACCTACAATTACCAGTAACCATCTCAAAGCTAGAAATTAACTTTGTAGGCTTTGCTCAGCTGTTAAACGTGCTGTCCCGTGCAGCTGAATGGAGGGGAGAAAAGAGAGTGAGGAGGCGTCGGGATGGCAACTGAGCTGTCTTCCAGCTGGAGCAGAGCTTGTGCACGTTTCCCTTTGAAACAAACCTATATGCCACTTCTTGAGGTGTGGTTTGGGAAGCTGTGGTGGCTTTGCTGACCCTCTGCTTGGGTCTAGCTGAGGGTCCTCCCTTCCTACGTGGAGCGTGGTGGGCTGTGCTGGTGAAGAGCAGGATCTCCATGTTCTCTTCCCTCTGTCAAGCCACGAGCAAAAGATTACATTTATGGCAGCTCCACTTACCATTTTCTAGCTGGTCAGGCAGTATTTTCTAATTCTTTCTCTGCCTGATGGTTTCCTGCTGTTATTTCTTCAACTGATCTCTTCATAACTCTTTTAGACCCATTTGTTCCACAGCCGCTGTGGCCAGGAAAGTTCAGACTCTTCTCCCTCTTCTTCCAGAATCATGGCACAAGGATGTTGCCATGGCTCTGTAGCCACAGCCAACCTCACTGATTTTCAGGTGGTGGAGCTGAGGGAGGTATTTTGCCCAAAGCATCTCAGAAATGCTTGTGATTTCAGTTTCCAACATGACTCTGAGCTGGGGAAAGAGAACGTGCCAGGACTGTCAGTGACAGCTTTAGAAATGGATTGTTTGCATAAACTTGAAAACAGTACAAGCATAAATGTATTTCCTTTGTTTAACTTTTCACTCTTGTTTACTCATCTCTGCTTCTAAAAGGCTTTGCAAGTAAACTCTGCAAATCTTTAAGTTCTGCAGGCATTAATGGGGGCTGGGAGTTCTGGGATGGCTCCTTGGCCCTGGGAGCTGAGGTGCAGAGCAGGGACATAAAGCTCTGATCCAGGAGCCGTCAGAACCAGCAGGGTGATTTTTCCTTCCTTTGCTTCTGTGCTGGGAAGTGATGTCTGAAACACTCAGGGACTCTCCATGTGCTTCAGGGGCGTGTGGGCACTGCAGAAAGTGACCTGGAACGTCAGGCAGGGTCAGGACTGCCTCAGTACAGCTGAACAAAATAGAGGCTCCTATAGACTGAGATGTTCCTCTCTACAGAAAAACTACTTAGCTGTGAGTATTTGAGGGAAACAAACTGGGTTTTAGTCCTGTATTTTTCTGTATCACTGCAGTGGAGTCCTGGTCTACGAGCAGTGGAGAGAGGGGAGAGTAGCTCCAACTATGCAGTGATGAAAATCCAGGTCTCTTGTTGCCTTTCATAATGAAATTGCTCCTCCCCTGCGTTTATCTAGTTTAATATTTTTAAAGCCATGCATGTAGCTTTGTACTCTCCTTGTTCTGCATGGATTTAAATTGGACGTCCAGAGAAGGGAACAGAGCTGGGGAAGGGTCTGGAGCCCCAGGAGGGGCTGAGGGAGCTGGGAAGGGGCTCAGGCTGGAGCAAAGGAGGCTCAGGGGGACCCTTCTGGCTCTGTACAACTCCCTGCCAGGAGGGGATAGCCAGGTGGTTTAGGAAAAATTTGATCACTAGAAGGATGATCTGGCATTGGAACAGGCTGTCCAGGGCAGTGGTGGAGTCCCCATCCCTGGAGGGGTTTAAAAGCTGTGTGGATTTGGCACTTGGGAACATGGGTTAGTGGTGGCCTTGGGAATGCTGGGGGTGGTTGGACATGGTGGTCCTAGAGGGCTGTTCCAACCTTACTCATTCTATGGGTGGTGGATGACATTTTACTGCCCTCTGGAAGCACCAGTTTTCTCCTTGAGTCTTTCAACAGCTGTAGAACAATAGAAACTCTTTGTCTTTCCACAAGGAAAGGGAGGACCAGGACAGCACACAAAACTCTCACTTTGGAGCTCCCAGGAAAGGGCTGACATCCCCTCCTATAGTTACACACATCCATGGACCTGGGGAATTTGTCTCCTGTGATTGGTGCTCACCTGTGGGAGGAAGGCTCAAAGCTCAGGCAGGGTGTGGGGTACACTGAGCAGCCTCCATGTCTTGCAGGGCTTCAGGCCAGGGCAGACCTGAGGCAGCTGTAAATAGGCTCTGGAGCACAGAGAAAAGTTCTTTACAGCTCTGCCTGTGCCTCTTTTGGGGGCTTGCAGACTGCTCCTGAGGGGTCTTTAAAAGTTAACAGGGAAAATGGTCAGAAGGCTGAGATGGGCTCTACAGGGGTCCAGGCTGGTGCTGGAATGTTCACAGGATTTCTGCAGGTCTGGCATGCTGGCTGTGGCTTGCTGAGAAAAAAAATCTGCTCTTGCAGTGCAGGCTGTCATGGGTTGCAGTGCAAAATGTAACCAAAAAAGGTATTTGATCACCATCTGTTGGAACTGGGGTGGTGTAATCTTCTCTCAAGGGCCCAGCTGATAAGAAACCAGCAAGAGCAGTTTCTTTATGTCTTCCATGACCCATCCTCCCTCCAGGGAGAAATCTTCTGCTCATGGGCCACTGAGTGTCACTGATAAAATTCCATCATCCCATTGGGAAATGCTCCAGCCAGGGGGAGGAGCCAAGCACCCCCAGATGGATAAAAACCTGAGCCTTGGAACACCAAGGCAGCCTTTTCCACTGGACTCCCAGAGGAAGAACAGGCCCAGCCATCACCACTGCACCTTCAGCAGAGGCTGCACCTTTCTCCAGGATCACTGCTCCAACAGAGCCACAGCTGCTGCTGCAGGAGGGCTGCAGCCACCATTGCAACTGCACTGCTGCCAACACCCTGACCCACAGGTCAGAATTCTGACCCACAGAATCAGTATTCTGACTCTGGCAGTGGTTTTCTTTTTCCTTTGTATTATTGCATGTATTTTGTTTTAATTTTCTTTGTTTTCCCCCTTTGTTCTAATAAATTGTATTTCTGACTTGGAGCCTCTCACTGGTTTTGCTTTCAAACCAGAACACAGACTCTGAACCTATTTGTGGACATAAAGTGTTGTTTTTTGGTGCAGGTGAATGGAACCTGGTATGAACTATGACAGGACCAAGTCTTCCAAGCACAACCATGTGTCTGATATGTCACAGAGTCTTGTGTTAAATGAGCAAGAAGCTGCACTGTGACAATGTGAGGTCATTGTTTTTAGTCTTGTTTCCTAAAGGGAGAGAAAGATTAATGCAGCCATGTTCTGTGTGACTGGGTATATGGGTCCCTGTCCCTGATTTTTGCCCCATCACTCTCTATCCATAGCCCAGTTTCAGTCACATCTGAGAGAATCTCAAAATATTCAGTTTTAAATTTTTTTTTGCAAATAGATGGCCAGGCTTTAGAGAGAGTTCTAATTCCTCCTCCCAGCACAGGGAAAGCTAAGCTCAACTTTAACTAGACTAGAAGATGGCAGAGAACAGGAAAGCAGGGAAAAGTTAAAACATGCTGTAAGTGGATAGCAGAGAATCCACTCTTCAATTAGAGATAATTTTATGTGGCTTCTCTAGGGTTCAGCACTGTGGGTGATAATTTATCAAAATAATCCCTGCCCTTTTCTGACTGACACATTTTGATACCACATTCCTTAGAAAATAACAAATACAACTTTTACTTTTGCTTTCTCTTTTAAAGATGGCAAAGGTGCCAACAGTCCCTTTTCCAGAGAGAAACTTAGGAGCAGGATATTAACCTTCAACAAGGCAAGGAGGATTTTACACCCCTGTTATTGCTGTGGTCACTCTGGATCTCTTCCTTGTCTCCTGACCTATGGAGCTGGAGTATATGGCACAGGCAATATGCAGACTTTGGAGCCTCTAACCTTGTCAGGTTGTGCTGTATTTGCACTCTCAGGTGCATAAAATTATTTGGTGTACCAGTGTGGTTGTTGTGGCTTTTCCTAATCCTGCATCCTTCTCATTTCTGCATGTCACTACCACCACCTGCTCCAAAAGCTGCACAGTGGGTGAAGCCTTTCCAGGGCTCCATGCTGAATCATCCATATGAGACAGTCAGGAAAACCCTTCTTGCTCCCCAGGGTTGCTTTGTTCCCAATTAAATTCCAGCTGCAAAGGGAAGAGCTGCTTCTGAGCTTGGACTGTGCCTATCACGATGAAAAGCTGGGTTGCTATCACTGCTCATGAAGGATGACTGATGTGAAAGTGCTTTTCTTGAGCTGCCTGGTGGGTCCACATTTCAGCTTTGTTCAGTAAAGCACTTAAGCATGTGCTTAAAATTAAGTGTGCTGTTGACTGGAGGGCTTGGACAATAAATATACTACTGGAAAAGTCTTTGGACCATACATTTATTAGTCTGTCTAAAAACCCTGTTATTTCTTCTTCTCTTCTGAAGTAAATCACGTCTTTCAAAAGCCACAGTTGTGGGTAAATGTCTGATTTTGATAGGCGTTGCATATTGCAGCTATTGCTGATTTTAAATAAACTTATAGATGCTCAGTGCATCCGCAAATGAGACCCAGCTTGGCTCCTTTCAGTGGTTTGGTGTTTTTTGAGAAATCTGTCTTTGAACTACCCATCTGCAGGCTTTTTCTTTTTACTGTCTGTGTGGCCATCCTGCAATTACCTGTGGGTTTATGATCCTTCTCTAGAGAACAAGTTGGTTGAACGATAAAGATGGGGGTGATAAACTGGGGCAGGGTATGATATCAGTTACAAGTGTCACGTGAGTGTCCCTCCAGATTTACACTGCTGCAGCTCTGCTCTGGATCAGGCTCCAAGATTTGCCATTTTCAACAATTCTGGAGTTATGTTTGTTGAACAAAAAATGTGCTATCGAGGCTTGAGGGCCTTTGTGACTGCAGTGAACACAGACTGGAGTGAGCAACTCGTTGGCAAAGTCAGTGTAAGGTAAATCTGTGGGAGTGGGAGGAAGAAACTAAACCATGTTTTTAAAGGGTTTATGGCTGGCAATTTATTTCCTTAACCCCTTGTTCAGAGCTGAGCAACAGTAAACAGTGAAATTTAGTCTCATAGTTGCCTCTGAAATGAATTGACCATGCAAAGAAAGGCTGTAACTCCCCAAGGCAGCCACAGATTTTGGGAACCTGCTTGAAATGCTCTGAAATGGTTGGGGAAGTTGAGGTGTGTGCTTAAGCCTGTTTGGAAAACTGGATTTCTATGAGGTGGAGGAAGAACAGATCTCCAAATCATTGTTTGCTTATTCATAAATCCCATCTCTGATTATTCCCATGCGGGATCACGTGTTCAGTTCTGTGAAACCCCTGGAAAATAAACAAGTAGAGATGAATTCAGGAGCTGAAGTAAGCACAGGCAAGTCAATGGTGCTGCTCAAATCTCAAGTCAATGCAGAGCTGGGCCTTGAATCAGTTATTTTTAGCAGTCAAAAGTGCAAGAGCACAATCAGTCTATATTTACATCAGATAATATTTGTGTTTACTGTGTAATTACATCGACCCTTTTTACACATATAATTAACAGTTTGCCATCACATCCCGCTGGGTTGACATCTGTAGGATTCAAAAAGGGTTCAGGATCTCCAAAGAGTGTTTTTGTTTCAGGTTAGACGTGGTCTGATTGTCTAAATTAAAGACATGTCAAACCACATGAAAAGTTCAGGACAGAAGGTAACCACACAGGACGTGGCATGTGGGCCAGGTAATCATAGTGGTGGAAAGAATGGCCACACTTGTGAGGAGCCTCTCCTCTACAGGCTTTTGGGAAAAAAAAAAAGCTCCTTTTTTGTTTTTAGTAGGAAATAAAAATTAGTAAATGCAACCCCTGGCTGCAAGGAAGCCCAAATAAAGCAAACCAGATGTTCATTAGCTAATCACTTGCAATTTTTCCCCCCTCTTGTTCTTCATGGAGGAAAAGAAAATTGAGCATGTGGGAACTTGCCTGTTGAGAAAACATTTGGATCTTCAGTCATTTATCTGTTTCACCTCTGACTCGGTGCAGGCCCCCGTTAAAAGGCAGGCAGGGTGCTATCAGAGAGAAAGGTCAGCGGGGATCACTGCAGATGCTTTTCAGCTGGGGCGACCCTCGAGGCCATCCCGGCTCTCGCGGGCGCGGAGAGTCGGCTCAAAACAAACCTGCAAAACTGCAAAACTGCAAACCCAACGCGAGCCCAGCGAGTGCGGCGGGGCTTTGAACTCCATCACTCGTGTTTGTCTTGTTCCTGAATTGCAGTGTCATTTCTGCACAGTGCTCGTTGTACTCACAGCCATCCGTCAGGAAGTGTGTTTATGACACCGAATACCAACGAATCCTGAATGGCTGCTGATTTCCCAGTGTTATCAAGGAAGGCAATAGAACCTTTATTCCCTTTGGATTGATGTAATTTTATTTTCCCCGCCTAATATGAGACAGAAATAGGCACACGTTTGTACTGCAGTTGGTGGATTTTATCAATAATATGCTACTAATACATAAAGCTATCTATGTGCATAGGAATCGTGAAATCATTAAGGCTGGAAAAGCCCTCTGAGGTCACCAATCCCAACTCAGCCCAACGCCACCACCACCATGTCCCCCAGCCTCTTTGAAACTTTATTATTCCATTATAATATTCCATTAGGAAAGATTACAGTAACTCAGTACTTGCTTCATGCTTTAACAATATTAATTTAATGGTGTTAATTTTAGTGCAAAATGGCCTAACAGCTTTTAGGAACCTGACACTGCTCTGTAAGTTGGGCAGGTGTAAGATCTCATCTACCAGAAAGCAGAGCCATCCTCATTGTATCTTGGTTGTCATATAACAACTTACTCACTACAGAATCCTAGAATGGTTTGGCTTTCACCTTCCACTAGACCAGGTTCCTCAGGGCCCCTTTGAGCTGTTTTACTTGGGAAAGTTGGTCTGGAAGAGTTCCAACAATCTTCCTCTGCAAGGGTGAGGCTTTATTTGGATGAAGAACCTTTCCCTAAGAGTTTGACGTTGTGCTGTTTGCATGATTAACACATAAACTGGAGATTGAACAGGAATTGCTCAGATGAACTGACTGGGTGACAACAAGTAGCATGGGATAGTGTCTGGCTGGGTATGAGTGGAGCTCTACGAGGGTTTTTGCTTGGGGATGGATCTTATTTAATATTTTCATGAATGACCTTGGCACAAAACATCGCATGTTGCTGAAGTCTGCTGATGACACAGACTTGGGAGATGTACCATGCAGAGAGAACTGGACGACCTTGAAGACTGGAATAATGGCAAAGAGATGAAATCCAGTACTGAAAAATGCAAAGTCACGAGTTCAGGGAGTAATAAGAATTTCCACCACAGAGACTCACCATTTGTAGATGACAAAGGAGAAAAATGTGTGGATAATTCATTGGATGGGCTCTGAAAAAGGTATGCACACCTTCATGTATCTCAGGGGGAGTTTCTTTGGGGAGAAGGTAAATTTGCCAGGAGCTGTGGCATCCTATGGATCATTCTGGTCCCCATGTTCCTGAGGTGTGAGTTTGACCTGGGCTGCTTACAGAAAAAAGACAATGAAGATGTTGGAAGGAAGGAGCTTATCTTTTGGGAGAGGAATGAAAGAGAGAAGATTTTAACCTACAAAATGAAAGCTGAGAAGAAAGGTGATGGTTGTACACCTAAACAGCAGGATGGTAAAAATCAGAGAGGAAAATAAGCCATGTAAGGTAAAGAACATGAGGTCAAATGGGTACAAATTTTAGACTGAATATTAGGAAAAATTTCTTCATAGGAAGGGTGATCAGACATTGGCACAGGCTGCCCAGGAGAGTGCTGGAGTCCCCATTTCTGGAGGGATTTAACAGCCATGTGGATGTGGAACTTGGGGCATGGGTTAGTGTTGGGCTTTGTGGTGCTGGGGGAATGGTTGGGTTGGATGATCTTAGAAGGCTTTTCCAACCCAGCTGATTTTATTCTATGACTTTATGATTACATTGGTCTGAGTACACTGGGTTCAAATCAGAGGAAGGTTTGTGAGTTAAGGGAAGCTTATAAGAACAAGCCTGACATGTTTGTGGAAAAGATTATAACATTTGGGCTTTGAGAATATGGACTTTGGGGGTGGTTTCCTGGAGAGTGGTCATATCAGAAGCTTTTCTGTGGCTAATGATTTCCTTACCTGGACTTTGTTTCCAAGGGGGGCTTAGCAGCATATGTGGTAGGGGCAGGAGGCCAGTCATGCCTCTGGGTACTTTAGTATTTACTTGGGTTTGTATAGTTAGAGGTTGGTGGGAATCAGATGTTTTATGTTTGGCCTCCCTTAGTGTGTATGTGATTAATCTGGTTCAGTTAATGGACACTGCACTCCATCCTGTGGTTTCTGTGTGTTGATTCTGAGTGTGGTGTGTATCTTTTGGGTGTTTGAGATCTTTTGGGTGTTTGAGTTGGTTTGTGTTCCTGGGTGTCTGCATGACCTGATTAATACTCCCAGGTTAATGCAAATGCAAAGAGACCACAAAGGAAGACCTGCCCAAAAAATGCATATTGAACAGCCCAAAAGATGCATATTGAACAGCATATGATGCTATAAGTTAATCAGTTATATAAGAAATGGAATATAATAACTCACTGTAGTTATCCTTATAATTGGTGATAAAAAAATAAGTATTTAGGTCTGGAGTTGCAGTAATGGATAAAAGTACTGTTATTCTCAGCTGCTAGGCAGAACCAGCTCCTTGTGTTTATTGTATCCCTTGTTGTACCCCTAGAACAAGCTTTCCACAGGGCTCAGAGGGACCTTCCATCCTTGCTTTATATGAAGCCGTTTCTAGTCCAGAGCTGAGAAACTCCACCTTAAACAAACCCATCTATCCTCAAAACTGAGTTTCTCAAGACAGGTCAAAACCCCCCATATGCTGTTCCAAAAACAAACTGAAAGAGAAGCAGAGAGAGATGTCAGTGAAATCCAGACTCTGGAGGAGCCAGCAGGAATGTCTCCAAGCACTCCTACAGCATTTCACAGGTGGTTTTGAAGAGTTGGCTGTTGACTTCAAAAGAGAGGAAAATAAATGAGAAGTTAGAAATGGTTTTGGAACAGGAGATTTCTGTCCCTGCAGGTAGCCTGATGCACTGACCCCACACAGCCTGAGCAGGTGCTGGAGACAGAAACCTCTGCCTGGCAAGGAGGGCTCATTTCTCTGCTGTGACCACACAAACCTGTCTTGAATGCCTGTGACACTCAAGGGTGCTGATGTTTCCATCGATTCCAGTGGCTCCTTCAGGGTTAAAGTTAAGCATGTACTTAAGGGCATTGCTGGATCAGACCCAGGCTAATCTGCCTTGCTAGGTGCTGGCCCAAAGCAATTCCCAAAAACTTTTTTCTTCCCATCAGCCAACCCCTTGATTTGCAAACTCTCGACTCCCCCGGAGCAGCTCAAGCTGTATGTTATTTTCTGGTACCTGTAACGCTGTGATTGGAAATTGGTGTAAATTCTGTTCCAAAATTTCACTTTTGGAGTCTTCCCCTGTGAAGATTTCTTTAGCATAGCCCAGCACATCTGGCCACTTTTAATAACCCTTGGGAGGGCATGTCAGTTTAACACTCAAGTCTCTCTTCCTTTGCTTTGCTAACTGAATGTTCAGCGCCACAAAAAAAAAGAAGGATCTGAAGGGATGGTTGATGTAAAAAGCAAAATTTTAGTAATGGGAAGTAAGGCAGAAGCCAAAGAAAAGATTAAAAAAGGCTTTTTAGCCTGCAGCTTTCCTCTAGCTCGATCTGACCTAGAGGATAATGACTATTTAACATCGCTGGAGGGTGGCAAGCACTTTCTTCTGTCAATGACAATTGCCATGGTTTAAGGGGCACTCTACACCGTGTAGCTGGCAATTAACAACAAACCTGGATTTCCCAGTCATCTGGCATCACCTTCCCTGCAAGCAAGTGAACCCAGCCTGCTTGTGAGTGTAGAGTAAGAATTTTTCAACCTTTCCCTTGCAATCTTGCACGAGTGAAGAAGCAACCACATCCTCTCTAGGTGCTCTAGAAGCTGCTATTTAAAAAATTGTGCTAATTAAGGAGATAACCATGGGTCCCTGCTGAGGTGGAGCCCACAAAGAGCAGGTGATTCAAAAGGATCAGCTCCTTATTAAGATGTGGCAGATTTAGTCTGTAAAGACCCTCTCCATTGTTGAGAGGTCTCAACTTCCCTCCAAGAGATTCAGCAGAGGGAAAGCTGTGGTGCTCTGGTTCCCTGGCTGAAAAAGGATGTTTTCTACCCTTTACTGGGAGGCTTTTGCTGTGCTAAAGAGACCAGAATTTACTAGGCAGCAGAGAGGGGCAGTGTATCTCCTGCTCCGTTTGCCCAGGGCATATTGGCTTTTCATACAGGTTTTGATTGCACCCTTCATTAAAAGAGCCATTTCTCCCTCCAAATTAGGTGGAATCCAGCACTGAAAGAATCCAGCCCAAGTCCCAGTTTATTTCTCCATAAAACATCTGTATTGTTCTTCCAGGATGGCTCTGCCAAATGAGTCCTCAATAAACCCAAAACCTGGCAATAGACAAAACGCTAAAAAGCGCCTTTTTAATATGGAAAAGTATCCTGCAGTGTTGCAATCTTCCAGTGGAGACCACCCCCTGCCCCTGAGAAATGCAGAATAGCACCAGGCCCACAATTTGCCTGGGGTAAAGCAACAGAGCTGGGTCTGTGCTGATTTACTCCAGCCAGAGGCTCTGCCCTATAGTTTCTTGGAGTTTTTTCCCCTAAAGTTCCTTAACTTCTTTTTCCTCCTTTTTTTTTTTTCACTATTTCTTTTTCTTGTGGATAGAAGCTTTGCAAGTTCCTTCTTTTATTGTTAACTCATTTGGCAGGAGCAGCCAAGCAACAAAAGTGTTTTATTTGGAAATAGTTGAGGGGGGAAGTCGACAATGTCCGAGCTCTCTTCTGATTGCATGAGCTCTGGGAGGTTTTCACCTCTGCTTCCAGGCTGCACCAGGCTGGGATTATCTCATTTGATTTCATTGGATCTGTGTGCCCTTAAGAAGTGGGGAAAATTAAAGGTTAGTGAAGTTTGCCTTTGTGTCACACTGGAAGCTTTTAGTTATTTAAGTGCAAAGTGTTCGCTCTCTCCTCCTTCTCTGTGGACTGAAATATCACACAATGTTCTACTTTGCTGATTTGAAAGTGAAATGTGACTTCTACAGCTTCTATATCCCATTGTAGAATAGATCCTGAGGAAGAAGCACAGGGGAGATGCCTTTATTGGCTAAAGCAGGAAAATTGTAGTGTGTGAAAGGCCCTGAGAGCTGAATCCCCTCCATCTGAACACTTCACTCTGAAATGCTCTCTCTTTTATGGCCAGCTATAATACCTGCTATGATTTTGATCTGTGATGTTGTCCATTGATTTCTTTCCAAATCTTCCCCTCCACAAAAATTCCACTCTGCTGAGATTAAAGGCTGCACTCAGGAAAATCTCAAACCAAATGGGGAAGAGTGCATGAATGTGGGCAGATCTTTCCTCTTTTCTTCCATGCTCGAGGCTCCTGTGCATCGGTTGGGATCTGCCCCCTCTTGTGCAGCACTAAATGCACATGAGAGCTGAGGTGTGTTGGTCTCTGTGCTCTGCAAGGCCAATCCAAAATAGCTCAGGGCCAGATTTCTAAGAATTCACCACCCACAGTCAGGGCCAAGTTGGGAAGTCAAGAGTGATGTGAGTGTCACGAGTAGGACACGTCCTGTGGCGTGGGGAGGAGCTGTGTAGCTGACTATGTTTATGTGGGTGTGAAGTGATTCACCCAAGTCCAGAGAGGCCCTCAGTGTCAGCACCAAGAGCAGTTTTTTGTGGCCTGGGAGCAGATTTTCAGCCCCTCATTTTCCACCAGGACAGTGGTGATGAGATTGTGGTGCACGTGTGCTGAGCTCTTTGGAAATGCTGGCTGCTTTTTATGGTGTGTCAGTGGGAATGGGGTTACTGGGGAAGCTCATCCAAGTGCTGAGCTGTTAAAAAGTCAGCCCTGACCCCGATAGCCTCCCTGGGCTGAGCTTGGGAGCCTCTCTGCACCTTCACAGCTTCCCCAGCCTGGGAAAACATTTCCTTCTTCACTGGGGAGTTAAAGCTAATTAATTGATGCTTCTAGGACAATGTGATGATAGAAAATGCTGTTTGCCAGATAAATATTACTAGTGCCCTGTGGTTGTTTGCAGTTCCAGTGTGCTATTCCCTGTGTCACCCCCACAGAGCTGATTAGGGAGCTGTCACATGCCTTCCACCACCACCAACCTGTACCTGTTATCAGACAGTGAACTTGTCCAATCAATTGTTGGGTTCTTAATAACCTGTGGTGCCCCAGATCACAGATCAGGCCCCCAGAACTGCAAAAACCTTTTAAAAATCATGAGATGGTTTTATTCTGTGAATGCTACTTTTAGCCTTTAGCATGTGTTCAGGCCACCTCCTGGAAAGTGTTTTCTTTAAGACCAGAAAGACCACAATTTTTTTTCCTTAAAGTGGAAGTGTTGGATGGAGTGGCACATCAAGAGCTCAGGTTTCAAGTAACATCAGGGAAGATTTGCAGTAAAATTACAAAAGCTGGCAAGAGAGGGCTTTTTTTCTCTGAAAGGGCTGGCCTAGCTTGGTGTTCCACAGCTTCTTGGCTGATGCAGCTCCAGCTCTACAGTTGCCAGGGGAAGGATGCAAATTGATGGTTACTGAGGTCCTGCCACCCTTGGGCTCATTGCTGGTCAGTGTTTTAAGGCCCACAGAGAAGCACCAGTTGATTTGGTACCTTGCTGGAGACAATGGCACAACAAGGGAGAGCAGCATCCCTGGGGAGCTGCGGGATGGAGAGTAAGGAAAGCTGAACCCCCTTTCCTCCTGCTCTTCACTTTGGGGGTGGATGGTGCACAGCATCCCATGGCTTCTGTTGAATACCACACTCCAAAAAGGGAGGGAAAGGTTTCAGCATGGAAAGCTGTGCCTTTGCACGAGCTTTTGCCTTCAAACAAGCACAGCCTGTTCCTGCTCTGTGGAATCGGGCTTTCAGGGCATCTGGAAAAGAAGGTGGATTTGAAGAAAAAATATCAAGGCTTGCTTTTAGGAGGGGACTTTGAGAACTTGGGCTTGGGTTCTTCACTCTGTATTTTGGGACAGGATGGCTGCTGTGCTGCAGAACTGCCTCCTGTCCTTTCCCTGCTGAAATCCCCCATCCCATCGGGGTCAGCCTGGCAGCGTCCATCCTGCCGGCACACACAAAGCGCAGCTCTTGGAAAATCGAATATAATTTTAAAGTTGGCCTGAGAAGCCTCCATCTAGTTTTCAGGGTTCCAGAATGTTGTTTTATTAGGATTACAGTCTTGTTCTTCTTAGGTTTCAGCAGGCGTTTATGACTGTTACAACAGGAATGAAAAGCTGGGGCTGGAATCGGCATCGCGTTCTCCTGCCAGGCGCAGGGTTCACGGTGGAGGCCAGACATATGTCTTTCTCCCACAGATGCTACTTTTTTTTTTTTCTGGATGGGGAGGTGAGCTCTATCCTCTCCCTGGAAGAGAGGGTTGGCAGCAGCTCTGAGCACAGGCACGGTGGGGGCTGCACGGGGGGCCCATCTGCTGGAGGTGGTCGATGCTGCTTCACATCGTCCCTCCCTGCCCTTTGTGATGGGCACAGGGCAGTCCTGGTAGGTCTGCAGGGAAGGTCAAGTTTGGGTAGAATGTTGTGTTCTTCCCATTCTCTCATGCCCCATGGACACGTTTCCTTGGAGGCTCTGAGGTAAGCAGAGGGGGCTGGTGAGGGAAGGAGCACTCCAGGGTCAAATCCGTCTGTGGCTACAGATATTTCTCTCTCCTTTTTTTCCAGCCTGCTTTCTCCAGGCCCTGTACCACTCATCTGTCTGTATTTCTCTCTGTGTGGGTCAAAATATCTCCTCAAGGACTCCCGAGCCAGAGAGGAGTTCCCTGTCTCTGCTGAGCCCACACAGTTTACATGTGAGAGGCACAAGCATGAAGGTGAGGGCAAAGGCAGCCCTCAACACCCATCACAAATGCCCTGATATCACAGAATCCCAGAATGGTTCGGGTTGGAAGAGATCTCAAAGCCCACCCAGTTCCACCCCTGCCAAGGGCAGGGACATCTCCCATTATCCCAGATTGCTCCAAGCCCCATCCAACCTGGCCTTGGACATTTCCAGGGATCCAGGCTCAGCCACAGCTTCTCTGGGCACCCTGTGCCAGGGCCTCCCCACCCTCACAGGGAAGAATTTCTGCCTAATATCTAATCAAAAATGTAGCCTTTTAGGTCTTGTGGCTGTGTTGATTTGTGCAGCCAAATCCCACACATTATCCCCAGAAATGAGGGAGTTCAGTGTGTCCAAACAGCCCAGCCTGGGGGAAGAGCTCAGGCCTCTTCCTGGGTAATTTCTGGCTACAGGATGGTCGGTCCCTCTGTACTGTAATAATTAGCAGGCAGATCCTGCTGACTTGGGAAACTCATCTGAGGTTTTGTTTGTGTGTTTGTTGTTTTTATGAGAAGGTCCATATGCCTTTCAGATTTTGTTATTTTCAGGGAGTTGATGATCTGAGGAACAGAATGAAGAGCTGACATTGCCGGCTGTTTTCTTGGCCTGCTGTAAGTAGCAGATGTAGGTTGGTAGAAGGGCTACAGCTCGTTACTTTCAACTGGGGGAATTTGATGAGTTTTATTGCAAAGGCATCAGGGGCAGCTCATGACAGCCCTCGACCTGGGGAGAAAAGAGAAGGATTTGTACCTGGCAGGTACTGATCATCCACCAGTGTCCCTTCATGAGCTGGAGCATACCCAAGAGGTAATATGGGAATTTCTGTGTGCAGTTAAAATTTATGAGACTGCCTGCCTGAATGTATGTGTGTGCCTGTATGGACTGGAACGAGGATCTCCAGCACAATTCTTAGTAAAAATCCAGTTTCACCAGTGGTTTAAGAGAGATCAAGCACCAACTGAATATGATCCTCAGGGTCTGCCCCTCCAGCTCAGCCGTTGTGTTTATGGCAGGAGCAGTAACTGATCACACACCTGGTTTATGATTTACCCTGTCTGACCTGGATTTTCCAGATCAGAACATTGTTTTAAATCTGAAGATAACAATGCCTAGTAATCCAGAGGTTTGCTGGTCTCGGAGGCACTTCTAGTGCAGTGCTGGCTTCTTTCTAGGGGATGGAAGTCCTGTCTAACAAGCAGTGCCTTTTGCATCTGATGGTTCCTCTGAAATGTGTGCTCACTCAGGGTGTTTAGGAAATGGGGAATAGAGCTTGAGCCACAACTTTATCAGCAGAGAACACACTACTCAGCTCTAAGTGCTTGCTAAGTCCGTCCTGTCTTTCAGCACTTTCCTCCTCCTGCTGAATAATCCATATTTAGTGTTGTTTTTATCAGGTTTTTGAGATTAAGTCTCTCTCCCCTGTAAGAGCTGAGCTTCCCATAAGTGAGAGCAAGCAGCCTCATTTTATATCTGTTTTTAACCTAATGAGGCTGCAGCTTCAGATTTGGGACTCCTCTTGGGATCCTATTTATGAACCCCACTACATGATCCTTAGAAATCTTCCCCTTTTTATTCCTGGCCTTACTTGCAGTATTGACCTTCCATTTACTGCATCCCTCTACTGTCATGATGTCTCCTGGATCTTGACCAGCCTTTGCACCTGTTTTCCACACTTATCTCACTTTGAACTAATCTGTTTCAAACACAAGTGAGCAGAGAATTCTTCAGAAAGGATCAGAAGTGCCAGAGTCAATGACTGTAGTAGATGCTTGTATTGGTCCCTGAGTAATCTTGTGGTTTGTAGGCCATTTCCTCAGGTATGATATTCTGATCTTCCTGGTACTGATGATGTCTTTTAACTCTGTGCCTCAGGCAATGTGGATAGAAATGATTCCACGTTTAGCAGCAGCATGGTAGAGGCAGTGTTAACTGCACTCATCCCACAGCTGATATTGAGAATTCCTCCAGTAACCTCCCTTCAGTTCACTTCTTCCATCAGAACAACATGCTCTCATCTTCATTTTGGACAATTTATTATCCTCCTTACAACTCTTGTCTTATCCCTCTGTTCTCCAATTTCACCAGAAATGTTGTGTGGCAACATATCAAGGGTTTACCTAATATTCAGATAGAGCAGCCTGGTACAAGAGCCTGACACTTTTATCCAGTCTGAAATTTGTCCCCTGTGTCCCACTTTGTCACAGCTGTCTATACTTTACCCAGTGTTTCTTCAGAACCTTTGGATAATATTGATTATTGGTTATGAGCCTATGAGTTCTCAAGCTATTTTTTTCTCATTAAATAAAGCCACTGCATTTTGCTTTTCTCTTAGGTATCAGTTTCAGTGTGATAAATCTTCCTAGCAGATTTACAGTTCCATGTGCTACTTCTTTCAGCATTCAGAGCTGACTGACATTGCTCCTTCTCTTCTCAAGCACATTCACTATTTCAGTTTAACTCGGGTTGCTGAAATGAATATTTCTCCATGAGGGACCACTGTAAACTCAGCGTTCTGGGTGTTGCTCTCTCTGCCCAGGGAACAAGGGACAGGACAAGAGGAAATGGCCTCAAGTTGCACCAGGGGAGGTTTGAATTGGATATTAGGGAAAAATCCTTCATGAAAAGGGTTGTCCAGCCCTGGCACAGCTGCCCAGGGCAGTGGTGGGGTCACCATTCCTGGAGGGATTTAAAAGCCCTGTGGATGTGGCACTTGGGGACATGGGGCAGTGCTGGGGGAATGGTTGGGCTCAATGATCTCAGAGAGCTTTTCCAAACTTAATCATTCTGTGACTCTCTGTACTAAATGCATCTAAAAAGATGCAACTTTACCTTTTTGCTCACTCTGTATTCTACTTCTATCTTGACCACACAGACCTGGCCTAGATTTCTGCACTCAGGAGCATCTCTGCAGCACATCTGCTGTCACTGAACTTGTGTGAGGAGTTTTTACTGGAACAGGCTCAGGTATACACAATATTGGCTTAGAATTCTAGAATGGTTTGGGTTGGAAGGGACCTTGAAGACCATCTGCTGATATTCCACAACCAGCCACTCCCACCTCCTGCCATGGGCAGGGACAATTTCCACCATCCCAGGGTGCTCCAAGCCCTGTCCAGCCTGGCCTTGGACACTGCCAGGGATCCAGGGGCAGCCACAGCTGTGCCAGGGCCTCCTCACCCTTACAGGGAACAATTCCTTCCCTATATCTAACCTGAATTTTCCCTGCTGTTGGTTTAGTTTTTCCCAGCAGAGGAAAGCTCAAGGAGCTGTATCTGAAGGAGGAAACCTTCCCAGCTGAAGGAGGGAGGACTTTCTAGAAAGGATGAAAACCTTTTAAATTTGTGCCAGGTTGGTAGCATTTTCCAAGCTAATTTCACACGGCAGAGTCAGGCTCAGAGCATGTCACAGGTGTCAGGACTGGAGCCTTAAAGATGCTCCAGGATACTGGCACCACACAGACCCTGCACCTCTGCCAACAAACCCAGTGTCTCCCCAGATTTTGGGGGTGCCTTCTGTCAAGATGGGATTTTCCTCACTTTAATTTCTTTCCCAAACAACACTAAAAAAAGAGGGATTCTCTAAGCATGGAAGACAGCTTCAAAATGGAAGTGAAATTCAAATTTCTTTCTCTATTCAGTTTGTGCCTGAGTGCAAACAGCATTTTACCAACAGAATTTGGTTGCAATTGGGGACAGTTTCACATGACCAGTGAAAAATCTGTTCTTTATCCAGAGATTCCCTTGCTAGGAATTTTTAAGCCCTTCCTACAAAGAATTAGGACACCAGAACATTTCAAAGCACAGGGCTCAGGGATTGTTTGAGAAACCCCTGGAGCAGTGTTTGTTCCCCTCTGAAACAGGTGAGTCATTCTGCTTGATATTAAAATTATATTAAAAAATGCTCCCCACACACAAACCAACCCTGAGGCCCATGATTGACACAAGGCTTTTCACCCATGTGGCTGGAGTGAGGCAACATTTTAAGAAAAAAAAACCCCATATTCTTGCAATAGGAAGTATTTAATTATCTTTGTAATGGACAGGAGTGTTACTTTTACCTTTAACAAAGGATTTGTTCTACAAAAACTTTTTCCCAGGCTTTGTTCTGAGAATATATATAAGTGTTGGCAGGACCAGTGACCCATGGAGCTGTAATGCAGTGGGTTGCTATAAAACAGAGGAGAGAAATCCAAGGTTTTATTCTGGCAGCCTTAGTGAAGGTGAAATCAGGGAGTCTGAGAGTGGGAGCTATGGGGATTTTGTAGGAAAAAAATCCCCACTTGTAATTTTCCCATTAGGAAATATGCTGTAAAAACTGTAATTTTTGAAAGATCTGGAGGAAACCCTTACTTTTGCCCAATTTATTAAGGTTTTCCCTGCTTCACTTGAGAAGAGAAAAATGAGTTATTTCACATATTTCTTTTAAATGTTTTTTCCCCTGGAAAACATTTAAAATATAGAGTATTACTTGTGTTACTTTCTTAGGGAGAGGGTTAAAAAGTGAAAGGTTTGCATTTAAAAGTGAAAAGTAAAACTCTTAAAAGCAAGATTGAAGCAATTTAAAAAATATAAGGCTTTTAAAAAGCAAAGTACTCTCTCATATATGTAGTTTTTAAAAATCATTCACTCTTGGGGAAGAAGTCTTTTTCTTTTTCTTTAAAAGAGAAATAGAAGTATTTCTAGCAATTCTTATACTTAGATGCTTAAAAATTGTTGATTTTTTTCATAAAGCCTTTCATTTTGTATTAAAAGATCCCTTTTAGCTGGAAAAAAATTCTTTCAGATAAATTTGCCTTTGATAAACCCCAGATTTTCAATTAAGTAACTTCAAAGTTTGCTTAGTTTAACTATTCACAGTATAAAATACAGAGCAGTGAAATTGAGGGTGGCAAATTTGACCTCAAAAATTTGCTAGAACCTCTGGACTTTTCCTTCTAGACTCTTTAAATACATTTAAAATGCAAAAGCAGAAGGTTTTTTCTCAGAGAAGGGGGAGTGAAATGTGAATGGTGACAGAGAGTGATGTTGTAGGAGGTACTGAACCTGCTTAATCATCTTTGGTTTGGATTTTAACAGATTTCATGAGGTTTTATTTAATGTTTTTGGCTGTTGTTTCAAAAGCAAACCAATGAGACTGAGATGGAGGTGGCTGAATGAGGAGGATTTATTTATCAAAGAGATGATTTTGCAATGCTGTGTTTCTCTCTCCCCTGATGTGTCCCTGATATCTCTCCATCACCAGAAGAGTGGGGGCTGCACCTCTGAGTCTGGAGGAAAAAGGTGAATGCCCACTTTGCCCATCTTATTTTTGTGCTAAATGGTATCTGAAACAGAACCACGGTGGCAATTAAAATAATGAGATACATAAAAGACACCTGCTTTAAATAAATACAGTAATCTGCCCAAAGCTCCCTGAGTGGGCTGGTATTCAGCAAGAACCTGCAACAAGCCTGCCCTTAACAGCATAATCATTAAAGAGCAGAAACCTTCCCTTCTAATCCCCCTCATACAGGACAACATGTGGATGTTAGCATATTTGGACTGCTTTGCATTCCTTCTTGCCTGCTTTTGAGAACATACTACATTTTAAAACTTGTTGGGTTCTTTCATGTTTTATTTGACCCTATGTAATTGCATTCCTGAAGGAATAACAGGCTCCCACAGTGATTTATACCCTGTATTAAATGTCAGTTTTGAAGAGACACAGTTAGCAGTTTGGTTTAACCTCCTGCCTTCCTATGGAAGTTCAAAACTGAAGTGGAGCTCAGGATCCAAGGGGAAAAGTAAAAAGAAAAAAAAAAGATGAAAATGGCCATAGAGCTTCGAGGCAGCATGGAATGAGATGTCTTTGCTCCTGGCCCCACACCTTTGGAAGCTGGAATGAGATTCCATGAAGCCATCTCTATTTTTAACTGTAATTTGTGTACTCCATGGCTGCCCTTGACCACTGGGGAAGGCTGTAAATTAGTCCTGTGAAAGGCTCTGCTCTCTGCAGGCAGGAGCTGCAGCCTCTCCAGCAAGGGCCAGGACATTCTCCCTGCAAAGCCAACCAGAGCAACCACCAAACCAACCCCCAGTGGGTTTGGCTTGTGTCCCAAAAAGAAGGTCAGCAAAATAAATTGTCCTTGTAATTAAGAGCTGCTCCTTTGTTTTTATGTGTTTAACTGTGCAGAAATAGCAAAGCAGGATAGGTATGTTATTACTGTTTTAAATATTTCATTCCTTTTGTAGACTTCCTTACGACACAGTTAACAACTGCTTAATCATACCTTATGACCTAATTAGGGGGGATTCAGTTAAATAAATCTTGATGTAATCATATATTCTTGATGTAATGGTGCTCTGATGGCTGCATTTATGTGCATGTGGGCATTTAAATGTAAAAGTAAAGGCAGCCTATGTAGAATCTGACACAGGACTTTAATGATCATCATCTTTAGAATCAATGGTGAAACAAGTTAAACGGAGAATTATTTTAATTGAGAATACACTACATGAAATCCTATTTCCTCTTCCCAGGAACTGAATATCCTGATGAGCACTGTCCTTGGCAAAGGTATTTAAATGTTGTAGGCTCAGGCCAGGGTAGTTGTTCTGACACAGGCAAACAACTGTAGTTTTCAGCTGAAGTAATTGAGGGCATTTCCCTTGCCTTCTCCAGAGCCTCACTTGCCCATCAGATGAATGCTGAGCCCAGCTCTGATCTGCTGTTTGCCAGGTGGGAAGGCTGACAGCGATCTTTTATTTTGAAGTGAAAAAAAAAAAAAAATGTAGGTGACAATGTTTTCTTAGCGTTGGATTTATCTTGCCAAAGACAGGTGTCTTGAAGTCATGGAATAAGTTGCCCTCTGGAAATGCATCTCTCAGCTGGGTGCTCAGGGAGCTAAAATGACTGGCTCAGACCTGAGGCTGCCTCTCAGGTGGATAGAGTTAGGTAAGATGAATCCTGCCATGTGAAGGGCACAAGGTATTGTGTATCAGCTCCCCCACTCCTCCAGATCACTGTAGATGTTTGTGCCTTGCTGGGAGAGACCTGGGATATGTTCTTCACCTGCTAAATCCAGCTGGAAAACAAGAATTTTGTATTGATCTGGGGGAACAAGCCCCTGGAGTGCAGTTAACATCTGGAGTATAGGATGAGCTGTGTTTTTCATGGCTTTAGATGGCAGAATGAGAGGTATCTCTTCCTGCACTTGGAATCCCAGACTGGTTTGGGTTGGAAGGGACCTTAAATCCCATCCCATTCCATCCCCTGCCATGGGCAGGGACACCTTCCACCATCCCAGGTTGCTCCAAGCCCCATCCAGCCTGGCCTGGAACACCTCCAGGGATCCTGGGTTCTTCTTCACATTTTGTCATCAATGGGGGGAAGCAGCCCTGTCTAATGGGATTATTCCTGATTATTTGGTCATTCCAAAGTCAAGGGATCAAGTCTCACCTCTGCTTCATGGTTGGTGACTTGAGTGGTGATGATGTAGGTTTTTACCCTGGGTGTGAATCTGCCACCCTCTCTGGTGGGTTGATTCAAGTAGGAGATTACCCAATATCAGAAAAAAAAGAAAAAGAATTTTAAATCAATGTGATTAGAGAAAATAGATTCCTAATCAGCATCAATACATCAACATGACTTTAGTTAATGGCATCCAGCTCTACAGACAATACTTGGTCTCAGTAGTAATAATTAGGAGTTAAAGAACTTACTGATGACTATCTCCTGAATTTCTCGAATCTTTTGAAAAATATTGCTATTTTTCAGACATTTGAGACTCTAAAAGATGAAACACCAGCAGATGGAGACAAACCCTGTTATCAGACAAGCCCAGTTGAGCAGGACCTGTAGGATTTGCAGCTTTTCTATAGGAAGCTGAGGTGGAAACCTGAAGGAAGAGCACCTTTCATGAAATGTTGAGTGCTATTGATGTCTGCACGTGTTTAATAACATGAACTTAGGGAGAAAAGAAGTTCTCTTTTTAAAAAAACCTCTTGATACTAAATGCTTTTTGGCCTGAAATAAAATGTTCCATTTATTTTTGGTGAGTTACATATATATGGGTATGTGTGTATGCATAAACCATTTTAGAAATGCAATTATCCAAACAGTTTCAGAAATTAATTTCAGATTAACAATCACAACATTTTAAAAAAGTTCATACAAATATTCTTGTCTTTTTCTGATTTTTTTTTTTTTCTTCTTTTTATGGAAGGTAAATTGCAGCTGGGCCTACCACAATAAACCTTTGGACTTGACCACTCTAAAACTGTGTTTTCTGAAACATTTTATTTAGATTGAATTATAACGATTGTCCTCAGGTATGATGGCAACCCAGACCTCCACAGGTAAGGTGATTTATTGCCATTTGAAAATAAACTAAAATAATGAAGACACTGCATCATCAAAACTTTATTAAATATAAATGGCAGAAGATATTGTGCCTCACATTGACCAATTTTGCTTTGCAGATGAAACACAAAAAGTCATAAGTGGATCCAGAACCATTTTGCTTCCACGAAAAGCCAAAAAGAAGATTGTTTTCTTGATGCCCATATCATCTTTGAGGTTGGTTTTTCACTCCATTGTCCTTTGGATTGGAGGTGAACTGGAGGGGTTGGCACAATTGGTGTGAGCAGAGCTGAGATTCAGAATCCAAACCCAGCCCATGCTGTGGGGTTGTGGGGTTGTTGTCTCACCTGGAGAAAAGGGTTTAAACAGAGTGCAGACACATCATTTTATAGCATGAACCACAGGAGAAAACACGTGCAGGGGCATAGGGCTGTAAAAAAATTATCCTTTCCTTAATTGTCTAAATAGAAATGAATGTGGATGCCTTCAAATGCACTGCAACTACAGACAAAACCAACAGGAAAAATCTCAGGGAGGGCTCAGGAAAGATTTTCTCTTTCTTTGGAACAAACATACTTTTGATCAGTTTTACTGGTATAAATATAGACCAGTAGAAAAAGGGGCAGAGAGGACCTTGAGAGATGATCTATCCCTCTGCCCCAAGGCAAGATTTGCCAGATCTGAGCCATTCCTGGTGACAGTAGAGTCTGTAGCTCCTTGACTAATTTACTCCAGTTCTCACCTGTCCTTCCTCTTAGGAAATGTGTCTAATGCTTGACCTATATCCTCCTTGCTGCAATTTAAACCCATTATTTCTCGTCTTATACCCAGTGGACATGGAGAACAATTTATTACCTTCCTATCTGCAACAACCTTTTACATAGTTGAAGGCTGTTATCATGTCTCCCCCTCAGTCTTTTCTTCTCTAGACTAAACAAACCCAATTCTTTCAATCTTTCCTCATAGGTCATGTTTTCTAGACCCCTGATCATTTTTGTTATGGAAATAAACATCCTTTAAATCAAGTTCTGTGAATCAATCTTGTGTGGAAAGGAAGGGAAACAGAGAGGTTAGAGTTAGCATTGGGAACAGGAATCTGGTGGTGAAAGAAGTGAATTTTCTGAGGTCTACAGAGAGTACAGCCTTCCATTCTTCTTTGGGTTTAGGAAGTGTATTGAACACAATTTTCTTTCCCCAACTTTCTTGGGAAACACTTTTACCTATTTTCAATCAGAAGAAAGACAGTGTTTTATTTCCACAGGCTGTGGGGACAGTGGTCTCTGGAAAAGCACAGAGCAGGGTACCAGAGAGTAACTTGAAATTGTATGGTATGTCCTTCATGCAGACTTCCTAAAATCAGTTTGCCTACAGTGATAACCCTTGTTCTACAACAAGTGATATAGGTCATCCCCAAAAAGTAGTTTAAAAGTGGATCATAACTCCAGGACATTTAATGCAAACAGAGACTCAGCACAGAAGATGCTGATGAGTTTTTGGCTGTAAATTCTCCTTTATTCCATGCTCAGAGAACATTGGAAATACCAGTCTGACTGTTCCAGCTGCAAAAACCACCCAAGGCATTATCATTAGTTGGACATCCTGAGCCTTTTTGCTTTGCATCTACTCTTTTGAGGTTGAGAGAAGGTGGATCTGATTCCTCCTACAGAAGTTTCATCTATTCTGTACAGTCACCATAAGCAGGATCTTGAACACTGAAGAATCAGGGAGTATAGGAGATCACCAACTTAAAAACTGGGGCTGCAGAAGGATCCAGGAGAAGCTCCCTGTGTTTATCCTCGTTCCCATCCCTAAAACATCAAGGGCTAAGCTGAGGTTATTTTAGGTGTTTAACTAGACCTAGGGCTGGGGAGGACTGTGCTGCTGGTGCTTCTAGGCAAGCACAGCCTGCAGCAGCTTTTTGTTTGTGGTGGTTCTGATGGTTGATGCTTTGACTCAAAACTTCCCTGTTCTTCAGAGGTAAGTGTGAAGCTGTGGTAAATCTAGTTTCAGATCAAAGACGCTGCAGCCGTGTGATGCAAAGCATTCAAACAATCACTTTTCTTTAAAAAAAGTGTTCTTCTGAAGGTTTTATGCTGGGTTCAGATATCACCTGTCTTCCCACAGGCTGTATAAATAGCAAAGCCAGCAGGAGCACCAGGCTGCGTGCTTTGGCAGTTGAGAGAAATGTTGTGTGCTCACATCTGATCCAGATTCCTCACTAATGGATGTGGCCTCATTGTTCAGCTTGCAGAACAATGAATCTACAAACAGGGGACCTCATAAAATTTTAGAGAGAGCTGAAAGTCCAAGAGCATCTGATGCTGAGGCACTGATGCACCTTGAAGAGGAGCTCAGGAAGATACGAGAGACAGAGTGCAAGAGCCACAGAGAGACAAGTTTCAGTCCTTGTGGGGGAGATGCTGACAAGGTGAGAGGTTTCCTGCTAGCTAGCATGTGTTTTGTGAAGAAACTTCCCCAGTGTTCTCTCACAGGCAACAACACTGATTTGACCTGTCAGACACGTCACATTTCAGGCCTTGTCTGAAAAAAAAAAAAAAAAGAGTTCTAACACTTCAGCAGAGGTCCAAAATAAACATGGTGCAGTGAGGAAAAATGCTTTTTGCTCTGTGCAATTTACTGGGAATGTTCTTCCATTTGCTGCCTGACCCAAAGGTAAAGGCTTGCTTGTCTTCCAGTGCCAGACTCATCCTCTGAGCAAAGTGAAGGATGTCAGGGACAAAACTTTGGCTGAAGTGAGACAGTTTTGGTCTTGAGATGCCAGTAAGCACATCCAGTCCAAAAAGGAGTTTCAGTTTGATTAGACTGATCGTCCTGATGGGATGGTAATGTAATATTAGCCAAGGAAAGGTTCTGGGTTTAGGTATTCTTATTTTTACAAATATCCAAGAAACTGGCTGTAAATGGTCTAACAGAATCAGTCTGGAAGCCACTAAAGACTGGCTTCCAGCATCAGACACTAAAAGTTGCACTTTTGAGATGGTCTCCATGTAATTTCTCCCATATGGGCCCTAAAACCCCAGATGCTCTAAGAAGTGTTTAGGGCCCTGTGAGACACCAGGCCATCACTAATTAGCAAAGACCCCAAGCACGTGTTTAACTTTAAGCATGTGCTTTTCTTTCCCAGGAGTCCATAGAATTAAGGACTTTAAGTGAGTGGGTTTAGGGATATGCTTAAAGCTAAGCATGTGTTTAGTTGCTTTCTTGTGCTCTGGCTTTATTTGTTTTTACAGGAATAAGAGAAATGAAAGATCTTATTACAGATCAAACACAAATAAATGTCCAAGGCACAGCAGGGAGGCTTTAGGTCTTGGTTTGGAGCCCAGTGAAGTCAATGGAAAAACACCCCAACACCTCAGCGGACTTTGGAGCAGAGTCCTCAGAGGATTGATGAAGAACCCACTGCAGAAACCTGCTGAATGCCTCATGTTTCCTTGCAAGGTTCCCTTATCTTGTATCCAGATGTTGCTAACAAGGGTTTTTATTAGCTGCTGAGAAGTACAAGGGCAGCAGTTTTTCAACTCCTAAAATCATGCACATATAGATGAAATAGAAACAGTTTGTTCTGCAGTAGCAATTGTGGTCTGTGGAGCTGTGAGTGTATTTCAGGAGTTCCCCAGTTCTTATTATAGAATCCTAGTTTGGGTTGGAAGGGACATTAAAGTCTATCTTGTTCTACCCCCTGCCATGGGCAGGGACACCTTCCCCTATCTCAGGTTGCTTCAAGCCCTGTCTAACCTGGCTTGGAACACTTCCAGGGATCCAGGGGCAGCCACAGCTTCTCTGGACACCCCGTGCCAGGGCCTCCCCACCCTCACAGGGAAGAATTTCTTACTAATCTCTAATCCAACCCTGCCTTCTGTCAGTTTAAAGCCATTCCCCCTTGTCCTGTCACTCCATGCCCTTATAAAAAAACATGTCTTGGTCCCACTGATCTCAAAGTGTTTGCTCTGTCTTTCATGCAGTGCAGTGAGGCAAGTGTTGTCACACAGTTCCTAGGGAAAATGTTGTCTCTTTGTAGAGGGAGAGGTTTACACAACAGGAAGAGCAGGTTCCTTTGAATAGCATTTCTCTTTGCTGCCTTTAGATCTCTGCAGTGTGCACAGCAACACCTGACTTGCTCATTTGGATTCTCCTTTTAGGTGTGCAGGGAAATAGCCACTGCTTGAGAACAAGCTGATCTATTTTTGACACCCATTTCAGGATGGTGCTGAAGGTGTCTCTGTTTGATCAGTTGAATTTCCATCCATACAGCTGGATTTTGATCCTTTGAGGTTGGAGCTTCGCTTACTTCTTCAGAGACTGCCATGGTCAGCAGAACTGCCTGAGCCACCAGCCATCACCCAGCAGGGAAAATGATCATGTGCTGTCTTGCCAGGCTTGTTATGAAGGCAGGTGTCATTAGAAGGTGTTCCTGCCTCCTCCTTCTCCTCCTTCTCCTCCTCAGGAGTCATTTGGGTCACAGCACCAGAGCCATGGGACCAGCTCTGTCCGGGCTGGGGAGCAGAGTGCCCACCACGAGTCCCTGCAGAACGGGTAAGGAGTTCACTCTTGCTAAGCTGTTGCTGCTTCCTCTGCTTTTATCACCTGTGTTTACCAGGTCAGCCCGACACTGGTGTGCAGGGATGTGCCATGGCCACATCAGAGCTCCCAGCCAGAGTCTCAGGAGGGAGGTTTGGCTGCCAGGATGTGCTGATGTCACTGCACTGCCACTTTTTGCCTGTCTTTGCTGGGTCAAAGTGACACTGATCCACCACCGTGAGTTATGGTCACACCTCAATTTGCTTCTGTCACTCCAGGCCTTGCTTTGCCATCAACAAAAAGCTTCTGGTGGCATCCACTGGGAGTAGCTCTGGGATTTGGTGTGCTGGGGAAGGGTCCTGTACCAACTGCTCACACTGTTTGGAGTTTGATAGAATACAAGAGAATAAAGTGATATTTGCAGTTTGGATGCCCACTGGGTGAGCCCCACAAAATCCCTTTGATGTTTTATTCATGTTTGGTGTCTTGATCTTTAGCTGAGATCTCGTTTTAAGAAAAACTGCCAATATTCACCAAATTCTGGTGCAAAAAATGCAACTCCAAAATGTTGGACCTGCTCTTTCTCCTCCTCCATGGCTCAGGGATTGCAGTGAAAAGGATTTAAAGCAGTTTTTTCCAATAGCACTAAAAAAGAGTGTGGCTTTAAATATGCATTTCTGTTGAGTGCTGAGAGCTGTCCTTTTCTTTCCAGCCATTTCACAGAACTAGAAGACACAAATCAATAGGTAAATTTTCAGTACTGGTAGTCTAATTAGTATTTCTATTTCTCTCTTGATTATAATGATAGGAAACTTTTTTTACTTGGTCCCTGAAAGAATTATTTCTTCTACTTAGTCTGTGTCTTAAATTTTTTGTAGCCTCCTGAACAGAATCTGCAATCCTTAGCAGCATTAAAAAAAACCCAAACCACCCATTGGCTTGAAAGGAAAATGTGAACTTCTTCAACGAGGGCAAAAATACTTCTGTTGCTTAAACGTAGGTAATTAGACTGAGGACTTTCTCCAAAGTAAACCCTGACAATCTAACAATAATCTTTGGCTTTTGCACTGCATGGAGTTTCTCTTACATTGTTAAATGCATTCCATGTTTCAGTAAATGACACCAGGCTCACCAGCAGTGAGTGAGTGATTAGTTTATCATCCTCTTAGTGCAGCCATCTAGATCTTTAACTCTTTAAGCAGTGGCATTTAAGTCTTGAGAACACCCAGGATCATGCCTGAGGCTTTAGACATTCTCAATTCAAGCAAATCTTGGCTATCTTGTGAAAATGAAGAGAAGAAAGTAGATGCTTGCATTCTGATAACACTTTAAACAAGTCAGGTAAGGTAAATTGCAAATAAACACCTTTTCTTAAAAAATTTCTATTTTTTAAAATTTTTATTTAGAGGATGCCAATTCCTTTCTCCTGGGACCACTTAGGTCATTAGGTGCCTGAGCAGCATAAAATTACAGGGAGAAAGCCTAATGGCATACAAAGGTGACAAAATCTACATTTCCTAAGACCCAGGGATGTGGGATAGGTTTTTTTTGGCTGGATTTACGATTCATCTCTCATGGGGCAGTAGAATGAGCAGTTTTACAAAAGATTTTATTATAACAAAAAAGAAATTATGTGAGCTGTAACATACTGTGCCAATTCTCTTGGGCTGGAATCTTGCTCTAGCAGGGCTGTGGAAGCACATAAAACTTGGTAGCAAAAAAGCCTTTGGAGAATGAAGGGCTTCTACTTTGGAAAAGAAAGGTGCAGGAGGATTTTCAGACAGAAGGGAGAGACTTTGACCTGTGAGCTGCTGCTCAGCATCATGGATCTCCATCTATCATCTGATCCTGCTCAGTAACGCGAGCCAGATCACTGTGTGTGCCCTCTGCCACGGGAGACATGGAGCTGCTCACCCCACTGACACAAAGTGCTTTGGGAGCTCTGTTGCTGGGAAGACTTTGAAATGTATCAGCAGAGCATTTACGTGCCTCAAGCAACAGAACAGAGCCCAGCCTTTAGTTAGTTTTTGTTTAAAAAAATGCCTTTTGTACATTGCTGTGTTTATGGGTTTCATTTTGGGTTTGAGAATTTTGGTTTTTTTTTTCAGACTGGACTTTGAGTTTTGCTGGTTTTGGTGAAAGGAGTTTTTGCTCAGCAGGGAAAGGGTGATCCTGTGTGGGAAGGGAAGGGATGAGGCTGGGTGAGGTAAATTCTCTGTATTCTGGAAAGGGCTGAGGGTGGATTGGGAGTTACTCAGAGACACTGGAGCTCTGCACCTCCTGCAAGCACAGGCACAGTGCTTGGGTCTCCAAAGTTCTGGTGACTCTTGCTCAGCCCCCAGGGTCATTGCCATTCTCAATCTCATAGATACATTCAGGAATCTGCTTCCAGTCCCTCTCCTCCATCAGAAAACACGATGGAAGTGAGCCAGGTGTGCCATCCATTTCAAGGCACCTCCTGTGGTGGGTTCATCCTGGGCTCCTGGAGGCTTAACAGTGCCTGTGAAAAAGGAATGGTGGCTGTTCTGAGGGCAGCCAGTGGTCCCAAGAGAGGGAAACAAATCACACAACAGATTTGCAAGTCCAAGCTCTCCTTGTGGCACCACTCTGAGAGAGATTCTGTCAATCCCACCTTGCTATTTTGTGCTTTAGGTTTATGCTTTGTCTCTACTCTTCGTGACTCAAGTCAATAGTCATGGACTCTAAGTCCTCGTTGACCTTCTCATTTTATCCTCTGCCCTTCAAACATCTGTCTTACTCCACTATTTCTATCCTGCAGTCCCTGAAGCCCAAGCACCACTCAGCTTCTCCTCAGCCTGGGCTGGAGGGGACTGGCATCAGGATTCCTGCCCCACTTTGCACCTAAGAGCTATGAAGGGAACGAGTGATGGGAGATGAAGGGACTTGCTGAGGCCTCTGGAGACAGGACAGGTGACTTTTTGGCAGCCGTGGAGCAACCTCAGTGTTGGGTCTTTGTGAGGAACATTTGTGAGCTGATGCCAGTTTTACAAATGACCTTTCACATTTGCTTTTTGCAATATTTCTTCGAACTGGGGTGTGGTGCTGCACACAATACCTGGTTCTGAGGCTTGCTGCTCTATCAGGTATGTGTACAGAGGGTGGGAAAAGGCAGCAGAGTCAGCAGGACAGAGGTGGAACAAGCAGGAATGCAGGGTGAAACCAGGGGAACAAACAGGTCTTCAGGGAAACTGTTGTAACTTAGTTCTGCTTTCCCTGACTCAAAGTGTAAGTCCAGTGTGCCCAGAGGGCTGGTACAGGGAGATACCAGCCTTATGCTGACTCCAGATCTTGTACAAGTAGAAACTGCTGGTCCAGACCCTCCACCCTGAGACTTTTTTTCAAAAATCGACTTTCAAGCCTATTTCTCTTCATGCCTGGGTGATGCTGTGCTCCTGGCAGGTGCATCATTCTGGGTTGTCACTGTAGACCAGTGCAGGCCTGTCATGACACCTTGGTGCCTCTGACTTCAGTCCTGTTTTCTAGAATTGCACTTGGCCTTGCCTTGGCCCTTTGCCCAGACTGAATTTGCCTTCTTGGTTTTCACTTCTTTCCCATATCAGTTTTCTCTCCTGTCCTGTCTTCCTGCTGATCCTCTGAGCTCTGTAAAGCCTCTGCCCAGGTGGACCTCTGAGGAGGTGAGCACCCCCTCACTTCCACGTTCCCTTCATATACAAGGAAGAGATACAAGATGTCTCCAGACTCATTCCTTTTTTGCCATTTCACTTTTTCTCCTCTTCAAACTGACTTTTAGCTATTCCTTTTCTAAAAGTCCCTCTTCTCCTTTTTTTTTTTTT
>VZTB01004995.1:99148-115659 GCA_013397245.1 Thryothorus ludovicianus
TTTTAAAGAAAAACTTTATGTTGTTCTTATCCCGGTTTTCCCTCCTGGGGTCCGGCGACGGGATTCGATCTGGGGCTCCAGAGCGCGCCGAGCTGTGCTCCCCTTCACTCCCCGCCGGCCGCCACCGCCGCTGGTCCCGCTCCCGTCCCGTCCCGGCGGGGGNCCTGCCCGAGGGGACAGCGGGGCCGGGATGCGCCGGGACCCCGCCTGCCCGAGGGGATGCGGACAGCCCAGGGACTGCGGCCGGTCCCTGCCCGCCGGGGCGCGCCGGCTGCCGCTCGAATGGGGGCTGCTCCCCGTGTCCTTTTGGCATTTATTATTGCTATTATTACTGCTATTATTATTATTTTAAAGTTTATTCGGAAGAGGAGGGGGGTTTCGCTTCTCATCCTGACTTTCCTTCTTGTTTGTTGTCGTGTTTTTTACACCCCAGAGACACCATGATTCCTGGTAACCGAATGCTGATGGTCATCCTACTATGCCAAGTCCTTCTAGGAGGTACTAACCATGCTAGCCTAATCCCTGAGACCGGCAGGAAGAAAGTGGCAGAGCTTCAGGGACAAGCCGGATCCGGACGCCGCTCTGCCCAAAGCCATGAACTCTTGCGGGGTTTCGAAACAACTCTGCTGCAGATGTTTGGGCTCCGAAGGCGGCCTCAGCCCAGCAAGTCAGCCGTCATTCCTAGTTACATGCTGGATCTCTATCGGCTCCAGTCCGGAGAAGAGGAGGAAAGCCTCCAGGAAATTAGCCTGCAGTACCCTGAGCGATCGACCAGCCGGGCAAACACCGTGAGGAGTTTCCACCATGAAGGTCAGTGATGGGAGGCGGTAAATTCCCAGCCCCGGTAGCGATCGGGATTTCCTTGCGTTTGGAAGCTCACAAATGTCTTTAGAAGCAGGACGTGCCCGGCCCTAAATTTATGGGAGGAAAACCACCCCCCCAGCCTGCCGTGTGTGGGTGACAGGCGTGCTGCTCGGTATTTTTTCCAGCATCCTGTGCTTAACCCGAGTTTGACCATATTTTGAAGTGCTTTTGCTTCTGTTGACAACAGTGAGTTTCCTTCGGTGCCTCTGCCTCGGGGTCACTCCCTGGGCTCGCGTGGATTTAATGGCTCTGGATCGGATGCGGGAGTAAAGTGAGGGCGGGATCTCGCCCCTGGAGTGTTTCTTTTGAACTATCAAAGCAATTGCTGCCTGCTTTTACTCTTAAGAAGAAGGAAAAAAAAAAAAAAGAAAAAAAATTCCCCCCAAACCCCGACTCGAATTTAATACTTACAGCTGTGTGTTTATAAGGTTTATTCAATAGACCCTTGTAATCTGATCCAAATGTTTCCTAGCGGATGTTTCTTTTCCAAAGTAAATCTGAATTATTAATCCAGCCGCATCATTACTGCGTTGGAATTTGCTTCCCTTTCTCCCCCTGCCCCCCGTAACAAGGCACCTCTGTGCTCCGTGGCGCCGCATCTCGCCGGGGAGATGATTTTGGAGAGACCGGGGGAGGAAAAGCTAAAGGGAAAAAGTCTCCCTGAACGGGGAGGCGAGATGGGAAGGGGTGAACTGCTCGAGGCGCGGGTGAGGCGGCGGTGCCGGGGCAGGAGCCGCTCCCGGTGCGGCCGGCCGGGATGCGTGCGGGAGCGGAGAGGAGCCGGCGGCTGCCGGGCAGGTGAAGCGTGGGTGTGAGCTGTGGCTGTGCCGGGGCCGTGGCTGGGTGCCCCGAGGCTGACGTGCTCTTGTTTGCTTGTCTTACCACTTCCCCCCTCCCTCCCTGCTCTCCTCCAGAGCACCTGGAGACCGTCCCGGGTCCCAGCGAGGCGCCCCGGATCCGCTTCGTCTTCAACCTCAGCAGCGTGCCGGAAAACGAGGTGATCTCCTCGGCGGAGCTGCGGCTGTACCGGGAGCAGGTGGAGGAGCCGAGCGCGGCGTGGGAGGGGGGCTTCCACCGGATAAACATTTACGAAGTGATGAAGCCGCTGTCGGAGCGCGCCCAGGCCATTACGCGCCTGCTGGACACGCGGCTGGTGCACCACAACGTGACGCGCTGGGAGACCTTTGATGTGAGCCCGGCCGTGATCCGGTGGACCAAGGACAAGCAGCCGAACCACGGGCTGGTGATCGAGGTCACCCACCTCCACCACGCACAGACTCATCAGGGCAAACACGTCAGGATTAGCCGATCTTTACCTCAAGGGCGCGGGGACTGGGCGCAGCTCAGGCCGCTCCTGGTCACTTTTGGGCACGACGGGCGAGGCCACGCGCTGACCCGCAGGGCCCGCCGGAGCCCCAAGCACCAGCGTTCCCGCAAGAACAAAAAAAACTGCCGCCGCCATGCCCTCTATGTGGATTTCAGCGACGTGGGCTGGAACGACTGGATCGTGGCGCCCCCGGGGTACCAGGCGTTTTACTGCCACGGGGACTGCCCCTTCCCTCTGGCCGACCACCTCAACTCCACGAACCACGCCATCGTGCAGACGCTGGTGAACTCCGTGAACTCCAGCATTCCCAAGGCCTGCTGCGTGCCCACGGAGCTCAGCGCCATCTCCATGCTCTACCTGGATGAGTATGACAAAGTGGTCCTGAAAAACTACCAGGAGATGGTGGTGGAGGGGTGCGGGTGCCGCTGACCCCCTTCCCCGCCGCCCTCTCCTCCCCTTCTCTCTCCCTCCCGTCCCACCCCAGAACTGCTTGCTATAGCTGGACTCTTCTCTAAACTAAACGTTCACCTTGACCTTATTTATGACTTTATGTGCAAATGTTTTTGACAATAATGATCATATATTTTGACAAAATATATTTATAACTACATATTAAAAGAAAAAAATAAAATGAGTCATTATTTTAAAGGTAAACGCATTTTGTGTCTCGCCTCTCAGGGTGCTGCTGAGGCTGTGCTGGCTGGGAGTGCAGCCGGGAGCTTATTTTGTGTCCTTATCTTCTTACCTCCCCTCCCTCCTTCTCCACTCCTTTTTCCTCCCCCCCCACCCTTTTTTCACTTAAAGGCTTTGCAAATTTTAGTGTTTCTATTTCTTGCCGAGGTACCACGGATCCCCCGGTGCTGGGGCTGTGCCACGTGGGAGATGAGGGTCCCTGGAGATTTAAGAGCCGCTGGGAATAGAGCCGACCTTGCTAACCTGGCCCAAGCCTTTCCAAAGCAACCCACCAAAAAATGCATTTGAAAAGAAGGTGAAGATTTACCTGAGGGCTTTATGCTAAACCCGCTGGGTTTTATACCCTTTCTCTGACTTCAGGATTCCCCAGGTTTTAAAACTATTAACATTATCCCCCCCCTCCTCCCCTCCCCACTGGAGATTGGGAAGCTTCAAAGGTTTCCACAGGTCCTTTGAAGATCAAATCACTCCATTACAATGCCAAAAAAAAAAAGAAAAAAAAAAAAAGATATCTGGAGCAGTTAAATATGTGTTAGCTAATAGCTACCTGTGCTGTGTCCTTTCTAAATTGCTTCCGAGCAGGAAGGTGATTGGAGCTGAGCAGGTACAGTTGGAGGTGTCCAGGGCCTTGCAAACCCTGCCTCAAATGCATTGGAGGGGCTGTTTGGCTTGGAAAACAGGGAGCTGTGCCTGGGATGGGTGGTGTGGGGCCATCGTGGGCGTGGGGAAGGGACAGCAGGGTGAAGGGTGCATGATGCTTGCTTTTTTTTTTTTTTTGTTTCTCCTCTTTTCTTTTCATGATTGAAGCTTTCCAACCCTCCGAAAGGGGCAGCTTAGTTGAAACCAATAAAAACTGGAGCGGAAAGCTTGCCAAAAGCCTCGGCTCCCTGAAGAGTGCAGGTGGAGAGAGGAGATGGGAGCTGCGGGGGGGGAGGCGAGCGTGGCCCTGTGGTTCTCTTGGAAAGAAAAAAAATCTCCAGCCCTCGACCTCCTCTGTGCCACCGGGGCTTTCCCACCCCTCCATCCCCGCGGCGTTCAGGACACAGGGTCCCTCTGCTGCCGGAGAGCCCTCGGGTGGCTCCGGTGCTGGGGGGTCCTCCCCGGCTCCCAGCACCCCGTGGAGGAGCGATGGGTGTTGGGTGTCCGGGGCCCCCTCGGCCCCGAGCTGACACTCTCATTCCTGCCTTTAGAAGGGAAATGCGTGGCCTGGGGCATCGGCGACCTGCTGCCTCCCCTTTGATGCCTGCATATCAGACATAGCCATGCCAAAGAAAGAATTTCATTTTGAAGTGGCATCAGCTAAAGGCGAGCGCCTTTCAGCTGCCTGACAGGGCAATTACACACATCTCCCTCGATAACCCCGGCTGCTGCGGGGTCGGCTGGGAAAAGGGGTCTCCGGGCCCCCAGGCAGCCCTGGATGTGGGGCAGCCGCTGTGGGAGGGTACCTTGGGGAAAAAAAAATAAAAAAATCGCTGTGACTTCACTAAAAGGAAAGAGGCTTCTCCCAGGTTCGCTTCCCTGTCGGTGCATCCTGGGTTGTCCCGGGGGCTGTGAGGGTGTTGTGGAGCCGAGCAGCATCTGCACAAATGCCTCTTGGATTTAGGTGATTCTTGAGCCTCCGACTGCTCTGCTGCGTTCCTGCTGCTTTATGGTGCTGTTTATTTTGGTGCTTCTTTTTTGCGTTGCGGTTCGATGATGAAATCAAAGCTTTGACCCTGTGGAGGCACAGGCACTTGCTTTTCCCTAGGTGCTGCTCTTGTTCTGAGGCCTTTGGGAGATTTTCCTTTGCCTGGGCTGCTGAGATCCTACATGGGGTGTTCTGCTCAGAAAGTGTAGGAAAAAAGTCAATTGTTCTAAAAAAAAAAATTTTAATTACGTAAAATTTATAGGAATCTAGACTGTGGCTATAAACCTGTTGACAGTAAATGTGATCTCAGGGACAAAATACTCATAGATGCATTAAGGAATTTATTCATCACTGCTGAACTTCTGCATTTTACACAGAACACAGGGACTGAGGACTCCCCTCCCTGTGTGTGTCCTTGTCACACATGGGTGGAAAACTTCTGCATAACCTTGTGTGATTGGAGAGGTACTCAGTGAAATTCTCAAATTGCTAAATCATTTAAAAATAGGAAAATATACCAGAACTGTAGTGAAGCCAGAATTTGTCCCTCCTAGTTTCCATCTGACCGACAGTGGTGTTTTCTTCCCCACCACTCCAATTTGTGCTGGGTTTTTATCCTGATCTCTCTTCACCATCCTGGCAAGGAGCAGCGGGGTTGCTCTTGGGAAGCTGGGAGTGAAGCCCCGGTGTGGAGAGACCCTGGAATTCCAAACAGTGTTTCTGGCCATTGTTTTGTGCATTTCTTGCAGCAGTGATGGGGTTTAATCCCGTGCTGGAATTAATGTGGTGACCCATCCCAGCTGTTTGACAAGTGCTCTGTGCCACTGAAGAGCCAGTTTGGTCTCAACAGGGCAGACCTGGAGTGAGGTTTAGTCTCAGGCAACCAGTGCTTATCTTTGCTCAAAAATATGCCAAATGGATCGTGCCATCATCCCTCTGTCCGTGAGACTTTCTCTTTGCAAATGTGACTTACTTCAGAGCCAGAGCTGTGTTTGTGTTGGCCGGTGCAGGGGTCCTTGGGAGGTCAGAGATAAGACATATCACTTTAATCCCCCCCTTATTCTGTCCAGGCTGTGCATGAAAGAGGAGCAGGTTGAAGGTGGGTGTGCAGCCACTCCCCACCATCCAGTGTCCTTCTGGCAGCTGTGAACAAGGACCAGCATCCCCAGAAGTGTGAGCTGGGTGGGAGATGCTCTGCAGCTCACCACAATGAGATTTCTCTGTGCTTTCCCCAGGAAGGCTGTGGCTTTGGATGCCTAAAAAGTACTCTCTGTGTGGCTTATGGGTATGGGAAATGAGGAGAAGGTCTCCGTGGGGTTTGCCAGCTCCCTGCACCCCAATGGTCACAGTGGTGGTGGTGAGAGCTGCTGGATTCCCTGGAATGATGTTTTTGCTGAGCACAGGTGAGAGTGTGGGGTCAGGTGAGCTGGAAAACGGGGGCCCAGGCTCTGCCATGTGTCAGGAGCTCCCCCCAGAGACCTCTGGTTACACTGATCCCAGCCCTTTCCCTGTTGGCTTTAGGATCCCAGGAGTCTTCAGACAGGACTTTCTTCTCCCAGGTGTAAATCCACCCTCAGTCCAAGTTTACAGCATCACTCTCAGCAAAGCTGCTGCCCCAGAGATGCTGTGGCTGAGGAGGCTGCACAGCCAGCCAGGCTTTGCTTGTAGCCACAGGGGCAGAGGCTTTGCAAATTAGTTTCTAAAAAAGCAAATGGGTTTGGAAGAGGAGCACAGAGGTTTGCACGTTGCTATTCTGGGAGGAGCACAGAGGTTTTGCTGCAGAGCCAGCAAAGGAGGACTGGGCCCTTCCCTGCTGCAGTGCTTGGACACCTCTGGAAAACTTCTCACCCATCACAAAATGATGAGCTGGGATGTCTTGGAAATCTTGGCATCAATAGAAGCTTTGTTCTCTTTATCCTGGGGTTTCATAGCATGCAAGCAGGTCTGAAGATCCTCTGCCATGGAGTCTGTATCTGAAATGGGACCAAAACAGGTAAGAGGAGATGTCACTGACCCCCTTAGATAAGGGTTTTGAGCACAGAGAGATGAAGAGACTTGGGCAGAGCAGGCAGAGCCAGAAGGGGTACCTGGCACCTCAGTCCCTGTCCTGTGGTATGGCAGAAAACTAATCTCTGGTCTAGATTCTGACCTCCTGAAGATCCATCACTTCACCTCAAACCAGATGTGGAGTCCTGTGTAATATAATGGGGAGGAGGCTACATAGTCCATGCTGTTTTCTAGGCAGGAGTGGTAATGACAGGGAGCATCAGAAGTGGCCCAGGCAATGTTCATTCACTTCATGGATCCTGCATTCAAGTCTGAAAGTGTAAAACAGGACTTTGAGTACCTTATTTTCACCTGGCTTCCTAAAGAAGTGTCTCAAACTTGCTCTTTAGTCGACTTCAGAGTATCCACTAAGACACAATCAGTAAAGGAAAAATTCCATTCCACTTGCACCTTAGCAGAGCTCAAGGAGGTCTGAAGGTTCCATGGGGATCTCTGGCTCTGGTGGATCAGCTGTGAGTCATTTATTCCACCCAGCAGATGAAAAAAATGCATTAGAACTTTGGTTCTGAGTGGTCCATCCAGAACTTGCCCCAGCTTGGAGCTCTGTGCTGTTTTTCACACAGTCAGCATTTTTCATCCTCTGCCTCCTGCTCATGCCTTGATTCCATGTTTTACACAAGAGTAGCAGGATCCCACTGATCCCTTGTGTTCCCCCAGAATTCTGATTTGGCCTTGTGGAGAGCTGCTCTGAGCCCATTTGCTGAGCAGTGGCAGTGGGGTTAATGAGATCCATGTCCAAGAGAGGCATCATGGAATCACAGAATTCTCTGGAATGGAAGGAACCTTTGGAGGGCTGATAGTCCCTGCAATGAGCAGGGACATAAACCCTCACAATCTCAGAAGGGTTTGGGTTAGAAGGGACCTTAAGGGCCATCCCATTCCACTCCCTGCCATGAGCAGGGACACCTTCCTCTATCCCAGGTTGCTCCAATCCCACCCAACCTGGTTTTGGACAGTTCCAGGGATGGAGCATCACTCCCAGCCCCAGAGCTGTGTTACAGACCACAGGGGCTATCTGGGCCTCTTGCTCAAACAAGGCCATCACCAGCAGGATTTCATCCTGGGAGGGACCTGTGGTGAGCTGCCCATCACATAACACCAGGGTGCCAAGGAAATCCTTATCCAAACCCAGCCCTAGGCTTTGGATCTGCCCAGGTGCTCCAGGCGTGGCTGCATCTCTGGTGCTTTACACCATCAGCATTTCTTCCAGTCTTCATTCAGGTGCTGGCACAGAATGTGTTTATAGATGCAAAATTTTCCTTTCCACTTTTGGTCTGATTCTCCCTGTTCCTGGGGATCACAGATGTGCAGATCCAGGGAGACCACACAGTTCCCAGAGGAGATGCTGGCTTCCATTCCTAGCAGACTCTGGATGGAAAATGTTTAAGTTCTTCTATATTCACCATGAAATAAAGGAAAAAAGTCTGTTCTAATTCTCTCCAAAAGTCCACCTAGTGTTCTGGGGGAAGGCAGGAACACAGCAGGCCTACAACAACTTTTCTCTGCAGCACCCATAATTCTCCAGCTATTTACAAGTCAGAGCTTCCAGATCCAAAATCAGAATCACTGTATTTAATAGGACATTGTGAACTTTACTTCCAGTAATCTATAGAATTAATTTATAAGTATTATAATTTTTTTTCTCAGGGTAATCCTGTGCCAGAGATTTCCACACTTCATTTATCCATTCCTCTTGAACTGTTGCCATTTATTTGTTTTGAAATCATTACCTAGAAATTCATCTTCATGCCCAACAGTTCTTATGTCTTTGGACACAGTGGAGTCCCACAGGCAAAGAGCAAGTGGTTTTCCAAGTAATCCACCCATGCCTCACCTGTTCCTTCAGTAACATGAGATTATTTGTTACAAAATGATCTCCTGATACAGACTGCTGTTTTACGTATCAGATTTGAGGGAAGATGGTGACAATTGGCATTGCTGCTCTTGGCTTTGTGGGTTTTTTTTCTGGGCTGTAATGCACACCTGCTATTTAGTACTGGAATCAGTGAAATCCTTCATGCCAAGATTAGCTCAGAAATGCCAAATTGATTTTATCCCTCACCAGGGAGCCCTGGACTGGATGTGCAGGCTGAAGGATGTTTAATAAGGAATTAAATAAATAGAAGCAAACACTCTGCTTGAATGCCACTCTAAGCAGTTATCTCCAAAGGAGGAGGACTGCGGAGGTCAATGAAGAGCCACCCATGTCCTTTTTTCCCTGATTTTTGGAGCAACTGGGTCTAGTGGAAGGTGGCTCATGACAGGGGGTAGAACGAGATGAGCTTTATGATCCCTTACAACCCAAACTAAGCAAGACATCCTGTGGAACATCCTGTTCCTTCCAACTTCTGGGCTCAGAGCATCAGAAACAGGTATTTCTAGGTGTCACTTGAAGAGATTTAATATACACAGCTTGAGGAGTCCCTATTTGTTTTGGTGCTTAAAAGGATTAAAAATAATCAAGGCAGCGTTCCTTGAAAGACAGTTTGCAGAGTTGGACATTTTCCCAGTAAGGGGCAGTCCCCAAGGGTCATTTGCAAAGATAATATTTTTAATTTGATTAACCAATGGTAACACTGAGTGCCTCAGTAGCAGGATGGAATCTGGGAGCAAAATTTGGTGGTACGAGCAATGAAATGTAGTGAGAAGGGTTCCACAGAGAGATGAGCAGTTCCTTTGGGTATGGCAGAAAACAAAAACTTGGGGGCTTTGCTGGTCAGAAAACAGCTCGAGAGAGCCCAAATCACACTTGGGATGGATGAAGTGAGGATTTTCCCCTAGAGCTGCCAGGGGCAGGGCTGAATGCTGACTGGTTTTCTGATCCCTGCATTCACAGGGAGTTGTTTCAGACCTTACTGGACTGGTATCAAAATCAAACAGCCTTAGGGAAGAGCCTGGTCAGGTTCTGCCAGGAAAATGGGAGGCTGGAGGGGAATTTTGTGTGTGTCTTGGGGTAAATACTAATGAGAGGGAAGGGCTGCTCATCTCTGAGTAGGAACATTTGGGGAACTGGAAAAAAAATCCAGAAATGAGATTCCAGATGAGCCACTTCAACAGGGCTACCCAGGTCAAAAATCTGTCCTTGTTTGGAAGTGATTCCTCTTTACCAATGGAAAAGCAAAATTTTGTTCTCAGGAGAGCAGAGAGCATCTCTCCCCTTCTGGAGGTCTCTGCAGCTTTGGGCACAGGATGTCAGGTGAGCACCTTGGCCCAAAGTCAGTCAGGGACCACCTGCAATCCCAGGTTTCACTGTGGATCTCACCAGCCATGGTCAGAAGAGAAGGAACCTCAGACAAAATTATTTCTCATCATCAGAATGGTGTCAAAATGCCCTTTTCCTGGTTTGATGGGTAGTGGGAGCTACATGGGAAGGGGGATTTGCTGTCCCCAGCCAGTCAGAGATTTGGAAGTGGCTCATGGAGGGACAAAGAAGGTGGGGGTGCCCTGCTGTGACTCTCTGGAGTACTGGAAATACAGCACTGCTCACAAATTCCTGTTCCTGTGGGGTGAATAGCCTGGCCTCTCTGGCCTTGGGGCAGCATGACCTTAGGATGGGAGAGAGGAAGGCTGAATTTTCTTCCCACCTCCATCTGTGTGGTCCAGGGCGGGTCAGTGAATGGCCTCGTGCCTCAGTTTCCCCCCTCACAAGCCAGCAATGCACTCATCCTGCTGACAATCCCGGCCATAAATATTATCTCACAAGCAGCTGCTCTTGAAAAAAAAAAAAAAAATCTTTTATTGCTTCCCGTTAAGCTGATGACTGTTAATGAGGAGAATTAAATTCGCTGCCCTGTTGCCATTAGACAAATATGTGCTCCATCTCCATCCGAAAACCCCATTGTAAATAGCTGTGGAGGAGTGGGATAAACATCATCCTTCCCAGGGCAGGGCCCAGCAGCAGCAATGAGCAAACACAGGTGTGGAAGATTTGTAAGCTTTAAGGGAGATTGGGGATATTTGGGAATCAAATCTGGTTTTGGTTAGGAGCATCTTCTGTGGAAAAAAGTCCCAAAGCACCGCGGGCAGACCCCACAGCCGGGGCGATGACGGCTGCCTGCAGCTGCAGGCTGGACGTGGCGCCTGGGAACGGGGTGGTGGCAGCATCCCAGCATCCTGGGGACAACGGGGGACAGCGATCCTGACACTGTTCCCACATCCCATCATTCTGCCACGTGGCCTCCCCAGATCCCTGCTTGAACCAAAACCCCGTGTGGAGAAACCCTTCTGCTCCAGGTCAGCTCCCCTTGGGGTGGTGTTGTCCAGTTTGTAACAGGGGATAAACTGGTGGCTTTCCTTGGCTTTCCTCCCTGTCTCTCCCCTTTCCTTTTAAGGTGAAGGTTTTACATGGCTGGGAGGTGTTAATGCCCCCAGAAAAGGGAGAGACAAGTGGATGTTTTGTGTTTTTGGGCAGATGTGATCAGTTCGGGTGGGGCTGATCCAGAGGAATGATGATTGGAAGTGTTTTCAGTTGGAGTATGTAATTTGTGGAGCAAAATGTGACATCCAGGAGAGCCACCTGTGCTTTGTGGGCCAGGTCCTCCCTTTCCTTCTCTCAGCCCTGCTCTGACACTGTAGCAGGAAGTTTGTCTCTACTGCAGTTAATTTTTCCTGAAGGATCCTTGACACCAAGCTCAGCCCATCCAGCAACTGAGGCCACCCAAATGAGATTGCAGGACAGAGAGTTTTTCCGTCCTAAAGGAGGTCTCTGATACAGAGATGGGACAGTTTGCCCTGCATCCACCCTGATGAGCCCTGTTTGTCCCTGCCACTTTGCAATGCAGAGGACAACAGGATGTTTTGCACAGAGCCCATGGCATCCTGCACACATCCGCTGCTCTGCGTTTATCTTGTTCTGGACAACTCATTTCAGATTCAGCAAAACCAGGATCAGGGATGGACTAAATATTTCCTGACCTTGTTCTTGTGTGAGGACACAGGGCTCTTCCTTTTGCTCCCTGGAAGAGGCACAGCCAGGCCGAGAAAGTGCAAGGATCTGCCACAAAAATGCAGCTGAATTTCCTTCCATCCCAGCCTTGGAGGAGCCAGCACTTTGTGGACAGATTTGCCATGAAAAGCTGGTGGCACTCCATCATTCCCATGTTCCCTGAGGCTTGTGGATGACATTTCTGTCCATTTCTCATCTGCTGGGAACTCAGGGTGAGAAGCATCTCCAAATTCTGGGGCTTCTGCCCTGCTCTGGTGCTCTCCATCACTGTGGAAGACACAGAAGTGGGAGGCCAAGGAGAGGATGTCTCACAGAGCTGGGCCCTCTCTCCAGGACTGTGAGTCTGAAATCAATCCCTCAATACTCCAAACTCTCTGCTGTCCTGACAGGGAAGGACTTGCCTCATGTGCAAAAAGAAAGTGAATGGTTGCCTCAATGCCACAAATTGCTCCAGTGATGCCCAAGGCTCTGTTCACAGCCTTGAGCTGAACCTCTCCAAAACCATTGGCAAGGTCTCCATCCACAGCTCCTGCACCTGCAGGGGTAAGGCTGTGTCACCTCAGGGCTGCAACAGCTTTGAAAATCCCCACTGCAGCTCCTGGGATCACCCCATGTTTTGGCTCATGTGTCCCAGGGAGATTGTGGCTGGTTGGGAGGAGATGTGGGATCTCCTGGATCTGTGGTGGGGCTGCTCTCCGTGGTGAACACCTGCACGTCTTGGCAAAACGTGCCCTGCGGCCTGGCACAACCTTCTGCTGAATATTTTGGCTGGGTCCGTGAACTCGTGCGGCTTTTGTGGTGTGGAAACTGCCTATAATTTACGCTGAATACAGCCCCATATATTAAGTTGACAGTTCCAGAGCATTATAACATCATTTAGTCCTTTGAAAACAATTTCAAGCCACAGGATGATTGTTTAAGGATCAGTAGAAGAGTCCCACATTAAGCCCAAAAATAAGGAAAAAAGAAAAATCTAAAATATACCCCCCAGCCTCCAGCAACTTGAAACCCAAGACCTGTCACACCTGTGACTCACCAGTGGCTTGGAACTGCACAGGAGGAGCTGGCTCGTGGGGAAACTGCAGTGTGAGGTCCCAGCATCCCAAGCCAGGGATGAGGCTGGGTGCAAGTTGAGGAAAGTGCATTTAGAAATGAGATTTAGGAGTGAACAGCCTGGATGGCTTTAGCTGTCTCATTCTCTCCATTCACCTTGTGCAGTGAGGAGTGTCCATATGGCATTCACCCTGCCCCAGTGCCCAAAACTGCTCTTCAGTTCCACAAATCCAGAGAAAATATTGTTAGTGTAGCAGCAGCCTAAGGATGCCCCTGAAAGCCAGCAGAGATCCAGGCTTTTCCTCTCAGAGCCCTCTTGAACACATCTGGGGAGATGGCATTTTTTCCCAGGGGAAGATCCTGAGTTTCCTGAGGCAGTTTCCTATGCATCCAAACAAGGAGAAGACTCAGGTGTGTGGATAACCTGTGGGACTTGCTGGATATCCATCTGTTTGGTGTGGGTGTCTTTCTGCTGCTTTGGATCTCCTCCTTGCAAGATCTGGGTTCAATTTTGGGCCCCTCATGACAAAATGGAGGGGCTGGAGCATGTCCAGAGAAGGGAATGAAGCTGGGGAAGAGCCTGGAGCATCAGGAGGGAGCTGGGAAGGGGCTCAGGCTGGAGCAAAGGAGGCTCAGGGGGGCCCTTCTGGCTCTGCACAACTCCTGCCAGGAGGGGACAGCCGGGGAGGATCGGGCTCTGCCCACAGGGAAAAGGGACAGGAGGAGAGGAAATGGCCACAAGCTGTGCCAGGGGAGGTTTAGATTGGATATTGGGGGAAATTCATTCATGGAAAGGTTTGTCCAGCCTTGGCACAGCTGCTCAGGAACCCTCTTCCTTGGAGGGATTTAAAAGCTGTGTGGATGTGACACCTGGGGACATGTGGTGGCTTTGGCAGTGCTGGGGGAATGGCTGGACTCAATCTCAGGAGCCTTTTCCAACCTGAACCATTCTGAGTTCTCCCCAGAGGACTGAGCTGTGCCCCAGCTCTGAGGATCCCGGGGGTGTCACCTCCCACCCCAGGGCTCAGCCCCTCAGTCCCCCCCTCCTGTGCTTTGTTTCCTTGCCCTTCCCCAGAGCCAGCTGCAGGTTGTGCTTTCCCTCCACTGTTTTTATCTGTGCTGGTAGCAGCCATCCCCACCACGCAGGATTTATTTACATTGAAGGGTAAGTGGGAGGCTGTAATTGGGATGGGATTTGAAGAGGTCAGGAGGAGCCTGTGCAGGAGAAGTGCAAATGAGGGAGGGCTGGGAGTTTGCTCAGTCGTTAGGCACAGATCATTCCAGCTTCCACTCAGTGCCATTAGCTGGGGGTAAACGTGCTGTCCAGGGACATGTGTATATACACGAATGGGGTTTTTTTAAACAGACCATCAGTAATGAGCTGTTAATGTTTTCCAAGTGGGCTTTCAATCCCGTGCTCTGATTTCCTCCAGCGCGTTCGAGGATTTCGGATCTCTCGGTCCCTGTGCAGGAGTGCAGATCCCTTTCCATGCACCAGGTCCCTGCTTGGCCTCGTCCTCCCTCTGTCCCTGCCTGTCTCAGGTCCCTCCAGCACTGTCACAAACTCCAGCTCAGTCCCACACACACAGGTCGGCCATACAGTGAGCAGGAGTGACCGGTGTGAGCTCAGCCAGGAGGAAGGTGTAGGATGAAAATCTGAGGAATTGCCTTTCCAGGAAACCTGGTTAAGTCACAAACTGAAAGCTCGTGGCTTGTGGCCTCGGGTGCACTCAGGAAAACAAGAGCTAAGTTCCTACACCCCCTTTCCTCCCACCCCCAGCTCATCTCTGGGGTACCCTTGGGAGGCCGCCTGAAGAATCGCACCAGTGATAGAATCAGTAATTGAGGAAACTGATGCAAACGTGATGTCCCCAAAGGTTGTGTGGGAAGCAGATTTGGGAGGGATGCTCAGATAAGTGGAATTTCTGCTTTTGTGCCTTTCTTGAGCAACATCATCAGACCTAAGGGTTTCCTGTTTATTTATCCAGCGCTCACTGCTGTGTTACACACATAGGAAATCACAAACCCCATTGTTCTGAGGACAGGTGAGGTGCAAATAAAGGCTGCTATTTAGGCTGGGGCATTTTGGCTGGTGCTGAACATCTTGTCTTGTGACTGTTCTCATGCATCAGCGAAGTGAGCACAAACACACCCTGCAAACATCTGGAAGGAAGATGCCTCAGCTGTGCTGAGCAGGACCAACAACAATAACAACAGAGAGCAGCCCCAGAGCTGCTCTGCTCCGGGCCAGGTAGCAGAGAGGCCCCTGCAGCGGGCTCTGGGTGGATCTGTGGCAGAGGGCAGATGGAGAAATGGCTTTGTGCCACCCTTGGTGTGGGTTTGGCCACGTGGAGTGGCTGTAGTGAAGCTGGGAGCAGGAGTGGCAGGAAAACCAGCCGGATTCCAGCGGGTCATCCGCATCTGTTCCCCCCGGGGGAGGTTTGCATCCAACTGTTCTCCCAAGCCAGCCCACCACACAGCCTCCTCTCGCTGCAAAAATGTGCTCAGATGACTTAACTTGATGACTTTGCTGAGTTGAACGGTGTCCAGTGGCACAGTCACGTGTTTGGAGAGAGAAGAGCTTTCCTGAGGAAGCTGTTTGCCCATCGAACCCAAACAACTTTCCATTGCTGCTGGGGGCACAGGAAAGTCTGAGCACCCTGTACAGGCACCCACGGCTTCATTGCTGCAGAGCTTGGCAAAGGAAGCAAAATCCAGTAATTCAGCTCTTTCCCACATTTTCCAGCTATTGGACAACCAGCAGTGGGGAGCTGTGGCAGGTCAGGAAGGATTTGCAGGGAACCTTTGCAGAGCCTGCACGGAGCTGCTCTTGCTTGGCTGCCACCCAGTGATGCCAGCAGAGCTGGGCTCAGAATGTCTGGGAATTCTCCCCTTTCTCAGCAGTGAGGGCATTCCTTTGTCTCTCCCTGGTGGATCACAACCGGTGATGCTTGGCAGGACAAGGGGTAGAGGTTTTAAAGTGAAAACAGATTCAGACTAGATACAAAGAGGAAATTATTTAGGATGAGGGCAGTGAGGCCCTGGCACAGGGTTCCCAGAGCAGCTGTGGCTGTCCCTGGATCCCTGGAAGTGTCCAAGGCCAGGCTGGACAGGGCTGGGAGCAGCCTGGGACAGCGGGAGGTGTCCCTGCTTGTGGCAGGGGGTGGCAAAAGGTGGCCTTTAAAGGTCCCTTCCAACCCAAACCATCCTCTGAGTCTCCCATTTGTCTTGGGAAATAAGGAATAGATGGGCTGGTTCAGTGTCCTGGGGCTGGGAAGGATGAAATCCTTTAGGATCTGAAAATATGTAACTGCAAACGCTGCTCCAGCTTCACGTAATTGCTGTGAGCTCCATGGGATTGTGGACAAGGATATTGTTTCACCTATGCTCATGTGGGGCCCAAAAAAATCACAGATTAGCAGATACACTTACACTTTTGGTAACTGTATTTTATTGACCTTAAAGATGGGATTTAAGCAAAGAAAAAGGGTAAAAACCTCATTTCTTTGACTCCTGAAATTCCAGGAAGCCTGATTTGTTTCAGTGGAAAATTTAAAAATTGAATTTTCTGAAATATACCTTCTGAAATTTATTTTAACTAAATTTTATTATTTTAAATTTAATTTTATTAATTTAATTCTATTTTAGTTTCATTGAAGTATTTATTCTGTTATAGAAATTACTCCATACCTTTCATTCTACATTCTTTGTGAGCATTTAATTTTTTTTTTTTTTTAATTCTAATGAAATATCTAAATGGGTGACATGATATTAGAGATGACCAATGGACTGAAATTCTGAATTTTATTCAATCCCAGATCAGTTGCTCTTTTTGGGATTTTCTTCTAATCAAAGCTTTAAGGCTGCTTAATACAAAAGCAAATTTAAACATGGGGGTTTTTTAATCTTCTTTTTTTATTTTTCTGTGTCTTGCC
>VZTB01004996.1:0-17443 GCA_013397245.1 Thryothorus ludovicianus
GGGAAATAGCCAGATCTTGGCAGGTGCTTGATTTTTTTTTTTCTTTCACAATACCAACATGCTGAAGATTTTCACTGCAAAGGAAAAAAAATGACAAAGAATGGCAGGTCTTAAGAAGAACAGGCAAATCTAAAGGCATCCAGTTCCAGGTGGCTACCTCCACACAGCTTTGGGAGATCTGCCTTTTAGAAGATGCCTAGCGNCTCCTGGTGCCCTTTTGGGTGTTTAGTCCAGAGCAGGTTCAAACAGTTTCAAGAAAAGGGAAAAAAAGCAGTTCGGAGAACTTCTCTGCCTCGGATAGCAAAAAACTACCAAAAAGCAAAGGAGAGCTCTCTTCTGCTGCCTACACCCTGCCCAAAGCACAGGCTGTGTGTCCTAAAAAACTGCAGACTCTTATCTTTATGTTTTGAAAACAACTGCCTCAGGAATTCCAGTGTGTCTTCTTCACTCTCAGATCCAATTTTTAAAGGTACAACACTTATTTCTGAACTAAACAGATGAATGGGGATACAATTTAGCATCAACCCAGGACAATATGTCAAAATTCAGAGTTTATACAATAAAAATATCTGTTGAAGGTGATGCACAAAAATGCGGCACTGTCAGCGACTGTTCATTCATAACTATCATAGGCCACTCAGTCCTTAGACCTCTGATGTGACTGTTGAAGGGATTTTTCATGAGGGTATGCAGGAACTTAGGTGCATGACTGGAATAAAAGCAGGAAACAAAAGCCAAAAGAGAGACCAAAATACTATCCAAATACGTAAAGTTTCAATAATATGTTTTATGTTTCTGTAAGAGTGCAGAGCAAGTGTAGGAATCATTTTCAATTTTGACAGAAGACTGTCTTTTCCTTTCTTTCATCCTGCCTTCTAGTCAACAAGAGAGTCCTCAGTAACACTCCTGCCTCAAAATGACAGCTTGCTCACTCTCCAGTGAATGTGTGTATGACCAGGATTCAGGGACAAAGATGGTTAGACGGATCGTTAGCTTTGCTTGGTAGAGGCCTACACTGGCAAGGAGAAGCAAAGAAAGAACTGATCCATTGCTCCCTAAACACCCACTAAAAGGAGCCTACAGACTGCACTGTAGACTTAGACTTAATTATGGCATAGGGAGATTAATGAGCTCTGTAATTTGTGCAATATGGAAAGTACTGGCACCTTGCACAATGAAGAAATTCAGAGTAAACAGGACTTTGCTCTTGCAGAACATCTCCCAGCACTCTGTGTGGGATGGAATGCAACAAGCCTTGGCTGCATCTTACCCACCTGAGTGGCTGGGTACAACTTGACCAACACAATATGCAAGGCAACTAACCCCTAGTGCCAGTTCTTGTGATTTTATTCCAAATTACATCAGTTTTAGATAATTTCTTGCCCGTGGTTCTCTGTCAGCACAGAGGGGTCTAACAGAGACTGAATCAGTGCTGAAACGAGGGTTTTGCTGGAAATGATTCTGCCCAGTTGGTGCAGCAGCTCGTTAAAATCTGCCTCCAGCAAGCGACAGCCCCTTACCACTGCTCCTTCTGATACCCGAGCTGTGTCACTTACACATAACTTCTGCTGTTCACCCCTGCCCAGTCAGGCATGGATCTGCCACTGCCCATGAAACTTAGTGTCATTAGCTTGACTGGGGGCCCTGGGCAGAACCATGTACCCAACTCCAATGCTCACCCTCCTCTGAGAGCATGGGGAGCTGCAGAGAGAGCTGGAGAGCTCTGCTCTTTTCTATACAATGTTTCCTATCTGACCAGCACAAAAATTAACAACCCAGTTTGTGCTGGACTTCTGTTCTAGCTAGACACCTGCTAACTCCATAACCTCTCTGTTCACCAAAATGTCACCGCAATTAGATTTTTCTTTCCTGCATGTCACCAGTTACAAGTTATGCCACCACTCACAAAACACAGTTCTTTTCCCACGACCAAGCATTGAAATGCTTTGCATGTTTCAAAGCAGCACATTACAACAAACACTGGATGCAGTCTAACCAACCTTGATAAACTCACACCAACAGCCATAAAGTAGATTGATTTTTCTAAATATTTCCTTGAGAAGAGTGTCAAAAGGAACATTTCTTCACCTTCACAAAGACAACTTCCATCCTGACTGCTCTGCAGCACAACTCAAATGAGGTTGAGAGAACTGTCTTCCTCCAAGGTCTATCAGGTGCCAAAATCACACATCCCAGGCCTTTCATGTTTCACATTTACTCAAGACTCCTTAACTAATCTGTATTCCTCTAAACACTGGAGATAGAACTTCCTAATCCACATAAATATGAGAAGAGAGAAGTCAAACCAGGGGTTAAATTTTATGTCCCAATTATAGGGATCAGAAGTCCAAAGTAAACAAAGAATTATTTTGCACATACTATTTTCAAAGTTTGTCTGTAGAATTTCCCACTGTATCTAATTATTCCANTCTGTAAAATTGCCCACTATATCTAATTATTCCATTACTTAGTAAAAAAATATTATCATCTTTCTTTGTTTAAGGTGGCTTTTCAGTAATGGCCCATGTAGTCAAGTACCTTATACAATTCATTGCTGACCCTATGCTTCCACATCAGCTCAGCTGCTGTTTATTGCCTTCTGTTCACAGTGAAAATCCATGATCCACGTTACAACTGGCAGCATCCTGGCAGGCATCAGACACACTTGACATAGTTAGGAGCAGCATCCCCTCCATAAGTTAGGGTCATATGCTTTTCTTCCCCTTAGTTTACACAGATAGATGGTTTAACTCTATTTGGACTTGGCTTTAGGTTGCAAAGATGAAATGTATTAGTACATATGGATACACAAGCATGTTTATAAAACACAGCCCTTGAAGTCATATAAAAACTCTGCATAAAGTCTTTTTCTCCTGCAAAATTTTATTTAGGCAATATTTATGCAAATAATCAATTTAGGTAAATCCTAAGATAGCAAAATCATCACTATCAAATAGGTATCAAATGGAGTACTGTATCCTACTTCCCCTTGGAACAGTGACAAAAATCCTTCAATTGTAGTGAAAGAAACCGACATCTACTCTAGCCACTACCTGCTAAATATGTTGTCTTGTTAGTATTTTGCAATTTAAAAGAATTAAAATAATAAAAAAGAGCAATTAAATCGTATTACAGAATCTCTTTTGCTTTGCTTATTAGTCTCCATTGTTTTCTGAGACCTGTTATGAAAGTAACATATATGATGACTGTTGTCCACTTTCACCAAAGAAAAACACTGATTTGTTTCAAATTTACCTAAGAAAATGTTCCCAGGTTAAGACCTTGTATGCCAAGTTTCAGCCCAGAGTGAATTTTTATGACCGAGTTATAAACCTTTGAAAATAAGAAACTAATACTGCAAGGATTTAAAATAATAGAAAATGTTTCACATAATATAAATCTATAAGCAGAGCATTATATTTAAGTCTTAATATCTACATAGTTGGATTATCTTATATCTTGACAATCATACTAAGTAATCTTGCCTCCTTTCCCCTTCTTCTGATTCAGTGTTTCATTCTTATGCATTAACAATGCTCTGGGCCATAAAATACTGTATTAATATTAGTTTGTCACAGTAGACTAAATTTAGAACAACTCATTAATATGGGAGAGTAAAAGGCATTCTGCCAGGAGTGTGAGTGACTCTACAAGCTCTTAAGGCTATAAGTTATGCAGATATGCCACTTGAACTAGAGAGCTAGCAATTCCTTTTGTTATTAATAAGAGATTCTATTAGTGGAAGTCATTTCTATTTCTAATTAAGAAATGTGGAAAAAGGCAATTTTACCATTGGATGTATCTCTGATGTGTAGCCAGAATAAGCCACGTGCCATCTTTCTCTGCTTTCTGGTCAGACAGGATTAGTGGCACATGCACAGAAGGAATTTTCCCCTGCAGTACACAGGAAAAAACAAATGTACTATTATGGTATTTGGTACAGTCATAATCTGGGCATCAGGAAGAAAGTCCAACAACAAGAGCTGCTTCAAAACAGATTTGATAATGTTTAGAACTGCCCCAGTGAAGAAAGTTTTCATTTTTCACAAATACAGTCTTTCATTCCTATAGTTTCATGCCAGTAATGCCCTCTCAAAGGTTGTCAAATATTAATTTTTTAAAATTTAGTCCCTTGCTAAGCTACAAATATTCATGTTTAACACCAAGTAGCAGTTCAGGGGCTGACAACAGTATGTACCTTTTGAATGATGCATAGAAAGCAGCAGTTAGCACAAAGACAAAGCCACCAGATTGGTCTCAGGGAAACCCAGTGTCTGAATTTTTCATGATTCCTCCAGCACTTAAAGAATAAGAAACTGGCTACTACTGTTGGGAGATCAGCGTTGTGAAGGTCAGAGCCCAAAAACATGCAAGTGAATCAGGTTTTGCCTGGGGAAAGTGAAAAGGGATTTAAGCTGCTTAAGAGAATCACAAAGATTTTTTTTAATGCATTTTACAAACACTGTGGTAGCAAAACAATAGCTACAAAAATGAGGAGAATCATATCCACCTACCATTCATTGCTTATAAGTCACAAAAGACAGAGCAAAGACCTTTATGTCTGAAGGCTTAAAACTTCCAGAGGAGATTATTCTTTTACTGATAGACTTCCTTTTACACTTCTTTTGCCTTTTCAGAACTGCAGGTACTTCAGATGAAAACAGATAAATGAGAATTGTAAAATAAATTCAGTAATTTTTCTATGCTTAAAAATGCAGTAAAGTGATGTCTTCATTACCCCACAGCCCAGCCCAGTGTCTTGTCAATCTGTTTATTTTCCATAGCAGACAAACTTTACTTGATCTCATAATTATTTCTAGAAAATATAAATTGATTCCGGGGGGAAGAAAAAAAAAAACAAAACAGAAACTGCTTAGAAAAACATTACAGTGTTTAAGCAACTGATGGCTTCACCTGTCATCATCTAGTTAAGCTCTTAATGAGTTATTTTCTATTCTTGGTCACATCTGATTTTATTTTTTTTTAATACAAGTCCCTTTGAACAGCTGGGAGTTACAGCATCCTTTGATCACAGTATTCTGAATTTTCAGTAAAAATGAGGACATTTCTGTCCTTACTTGGCCTATTTTTACAAGTCTATTTCCTCAAGTATGTTTTTGGACATTACTTTGCAGGCGTACAAGGAAGCAGAACAATTAATGTATACATTTTTACATAAATGTTTATAAATTTAGTAAAGGGAAAGAGCTTTGCCACAAGAAACCTCAGCTCTTTTGAAGGCAGTTTTCTAATGATGACCCTTGGCATGCTAGCCCACATGGGATTCCTCTGAGAAGAGTCTGATGAAAATTAGTCTATTCTCATTTCAAACAGAATTTTGCTGAAGTTCTGATCAGAGCATCAGCATGGAGTCCAGGGAGACAACACACGCTACTTGATTCACTCCGCAGCCTCCCTCTCCTGGTAATTGTTGCAGGAACACATAGTGACAAGACTATAGGATGTGAAGGGTCTGGATGTACTCAGGCTGTTACTCTCTGTTTAAAGATTTAAACCATCAGGGTATGATAAGGCTTTTTGATGTTCATTGAACATGGAGCTTGGGTACAGAAGAAGGGGAAAGGGCTTCACCGGAAGGCAATCATCTTTCAGAGCCACAGTAAGACTGAGAGAGGTGGGAAAATCTCAGTCTCAGCATAGACATGGAACAAAGGGAGATGAAAGGGCTAGGGTGAAGAAGGGGCCAGATCTGGCTGTGAGGCAGAACTTGCACTAAAAGATAGTTCGATGTCTTAAAAAGCAGAAAAAAAATTTAGTGTTCTTGCTCCATTAACATACATTTTTGGCTAAAATGTAACTATTCTGCAAAATTTTTACAGTTTATGTTGACACTATGTTTAAACAATGCCTCTGGCTTATTTTGAAATTATTTAATGAATGTACTTTGTCAGATGAACATCATTTCCTAATTATACAGGAAAGTATTAAATGATGAGCTATTTTAAAGCGTGGATACAATCTTTTCTTTCCTAAGGGACAAACCAAAAATGGGCTGGTGCCATACATTGCTGTATAATATGCCTGACTGGGGAGGGGAGCGCAGACATAGATATTTATCTTGTATTGACAAAGCAAGGCATCTTAAGACAAACATGAAGAGGCATTACCATCACCAGGTAAGGCTGCTACAACATCGTTTCATCATCCAGGAAAGAATGACTATTTCCGAGGATAATTAAGCGCCTAATCCTGCACCATGAATGGTGATGAGCACTTTTGATTCTCATTAGCTTTAAAGGGAGATGAATCAGTGGGTCACAGGATCAGGCTCTAAAATGAAAGAGAGATTTGAAGGAGTCATCTACACAATTTCATAGACTAGGAGGAAGAGAAAGTTTGATCTGAGCATCACTTGTATGCTCTGGGAGTTTCACAGTACCTCTGCTGTACAGCTCTGTAATTTTGTAGGTCCAACAGGCATTTGCCAGCATTAGCTGCTCTGAAATAAGGGAGAAGGTAAAGGATTCACATAGAAAGCTGAGTGTTAAGCTGATCAAAGCTAGAGATACAGGGATTTATATGCACCTTTCTAGCTAAGAAACACTATCTGCTTTTTTATACTAATCTCAGTGGGCCAAATTTATCCTGATGTAACTCAAAGCATATCAGAAGAATTACTGCAGAGATAAAGCAGACCCAGTCTCCCTGTGATGTTATTTATAATCTGTATGTTTTGCTCTATAAGAGCATACATACTTGGAGGGTTGCCTAACTGCAGTCACTTACAAGGGTGCAAGAGTCTATTGACTTCAGCAAAAGCTAATTCTGAATTTGATGAAGGAGATTCACATCAAAGTAGTAACATGGACTATTCCTAAAAATCATTCCTATATATTCACTGATGTTCTTAACTTGGCATTAAGAGCTGCATTAATACTTACATCAGGCTGTGCATTCCCCTTCAAATCTGAAGTCTGACATCCTTCCTCTAACAGCTAAATGTACATCTGTTGTGAAACTTGGTCCTGCAGAATGTACATACTGTGACCAGCCTGCTTCTGTGAAAATGCTTAGCACACATTTGGTTGGTTTTCAAATCCAAGGTTGGCATTTTCAGAAGCATTTAAGAGACTCAGGCATGTAAATTCTACTGAAAGTCAATGAGATGTCTTCCTAAATCAGTTAGGTTTTCTGAACATTAGATTCTATTGTGCTTCAGTGAGAGTTGGCTGCCTCCCAGCTAAGGCTTTGAAAAATCCTGCCAACAAAAAAAACACTGACACAAAACCAACACAAACAATAGACAAAAGTTGTGTAAACTGCGTCTTTCCATGATCAGTCTACTTAGAAAATGGTAAGATAGCTCAAAAACAATCACATCCTATCCAGGACCCTCTCTGTATTTCATGAGGAAAAGGATGCCCTAGTTAATCCACAGATGTTCCATGTGACTGTCTAGAGAAGGTCCACTGTATTGGCCTCCATGCTGGCCAACTTCCACTTAAAGAAATGAGACATTCTTTGCTGCCATTAACCAAAGGGGCATATGTCCAAACTTGTCCATCCTCTCCTATGAGGACTTGGTAGGCAAATTTTGGCTCATTCTGAAGAAGAAAGGATGTTCACCTTCTGTCACTATTTTGAGCAGTGTTACATGAACAGCAAACCTGAAAACCTTGCAGGAAGTTACATATAAAACCAGTAGGTGCTACTGAGCCATTCAAGTCTCTATAGGCATATTTGATGTGGTGTTTGCATAACGGCAGTTGCAGGAAACAGAAGTTGAAGAACAGTTTTTTGGTATTGTTTTTTTTTAAGGCAAATGTATTCCCTTAATTTCATTTTTTTTAGTTGCTGCTATACAACATATTCATCAGCAGCCATCAAAGAAATTATGCACAGAGCAGTAGCTCACCCAACCCCCTGTCGCTTCAGCCAACACTTTAGAAGCTGAGATTCAAAATGCAGTCCTAGACTATGGATATCCTAGTTCTGCCATACAGCACTCCTTCCTCAGACAAGTTAAAAACGCAGCTTTGTATGAGCTGACAATCAACAACACTGAAAAGGGCCAAAGTTTGTATGATTCATTGCAGTCACAACTGGTACAAAATTTATAGGAACCAAAATAAAAGCCACAGTGATTTCTCACAACTTCAGCCCAAGGCTAAAGGAAGACAGTACTAGAAATACAAATTTAACCTGATTTTTTGTGATACAGTCAATTGTTAAATAAGTAGTATAACAGACACCTACTGCAACAAGAACAGAAATTGTACCAGTTGCTTTTATGTTATCATACTACTGTGTGCTCTCACAAAAACTTTCCCCAGAAAAATCAATAAGGCAGATTGTGCCCAGTAGTCCCCCATTACAGAATTAAATCCATATGCCAACACAAAACAATGAAGAAAACAAAACTAACAAGGTATCCATTTGGCTTTGTTTGACTTTGCTTGCCAGAGAATAAAATGCAAGGCTGGGTGTAATTTAATGCAAACCTTGGCCTATCCTGGTCATGCACATGACTGACCCTCAGTGTAAGACCATCAATTTCCTATTAAAGATCAGAGAGTTGACATATCAAAGTCAACATCTAGCTGAATAACTGCAGTAAGTTGATAATAATTCTTTTGTGGATTTCAGACTGGCTTTTCAGTAAAGTATCAGAAAGGTAGCAGTTTTCAATCCTGACCCAACAAGATCTGAATATGAAATAAAGGATTTGAGCTTGATCTCCCCATGATGTGAGGATGAATGTTCTGGTAAATGTTAACTTAGTGCTCTGAATAGCTCAGTAACAGATGGGTTTAGACAGTAAGAGGTTTAAAATGTCAACTTATTGAATAATAATTTCATGTTGTAGAAATATTACATGTAAGAAGGGATTTGTTTTGCAAATTTTGAAATAAATGAATGGATTTGTGATGTCCTTCATTGTTCTGTTCAGAATGTTATACAAGAACAAAAATTAGTTTTGCTTCAATAATATCCCTCATTGCTTCCCTGCATTATTCTGAGTGTGTGTCATAACTCACAAGTGTTGTTTACCCTTGAGTACCTTGATGTGTATTCTGCACCCCTGACAATAAATACAATTATTCATTGTAAAAATAAACAATAAGATAGAAAAAAAACCAAACCCTTAACAAATTTTCCTTAAAATTCTCCTATGCAATTAAAGACAGTGTTAAAACATCCTTAGATCACTTACACCCAAATAATTCCTGCTGACTCTTATTGAAGGAAGCTCCAAAGCAATGACAATGCAATGTTGTCTGACTGCTAACACATGGATGAAAGCATTCAGGCTGCTTCATTTTTCATATCATGCTATTTCAGCCATTGCCTTCCATCCAGACACTGATGTTAAGCAACCTGTAAAGTATTGCTAGCATACTTGGGAAGATGATGCCAAGCAATTGACCATGTGGCATTTTGGAACAGAATAGCATTCTTGGGGCCTTTTTATTTTTTAAATAAGTTTTTCTTTACTTTTTCTCAGCTTGCTTCCATCTACGCATGCTTTCACACTTACGTAAGTGATTCTCATTTAGCTTACGTAAATTTGAATCCACTATACTTGAATTGATACCAAATTACCAGTGGCTGGGTTCTAGCAGTTGTATTTTTCTGACTGATACTAAAACCCAATATTTGATGTTTAACTTAATAATCAAGAACCAAAGATACAAACTGTGCCAAAACTGTTCAGAAACTCACTCCTTATGAATCAGGAGGATGTGATAACGAGGAGGGTTAGCTAAGATTAGTTATTCCTTCAACCTTCCCTTGATGAGTGCCAATAGAAAGAACCCGTGCAGCTCAAAGCCATCTTCCAGACCTGCTGGAAGACTGGCAGTTGCACCTGCTGTACTCAATTATTCATGGCCTATTTTGCACAAACAGCTTCATGCATTCAAATTTATTTAAATCTCCCAAATAAGCACAGGACTTTACATCACTGGGCAAATAACCCTGTCCAAATTTCAATGTGAATCAGACTTCAGACACTCAAGTGACCAGAGCACCCCTCAGTTAAGCATGATACTGTTCTTTGCTTCTTGATCCCAAATTGTCGAGTAGTGTGGCCACAGGGGTAAATATGTTTTATGTTTTAGCCAGAATAAGCTGTAGTTTTGGGCAGCAATTCTGTCTAAACTATCTTAAGCTGAAAGGACCAACAGCATAAATTCCTGAGAAGACATGTCCCAACCACTCATCTGTGAAAGTGGTAGCTTAAAAGGTAGACCCTGCTGGGTGACAAAACTTGTGAGCATCCAGCTATTTCTATGGAACTGACTATTGATACCATAAAACAAAAGGTGACAAGTCCTGTAAGATCAGACAAAGAAGAGAGGGGAGGCTAAACTGTGAAAAGCAATTCATCGCTCTCATACAAATATCTTGAAGAACAATATAGGGATTACAGGAAATCATAAGCCAAGTAAACTGCTTTTTGGATAAGTATTTTCCGCTTACAAGGGTGCCCCAAGGCAAAAGTTGCTCTTTAAACAGAATTTGATTTTAAGGGCAAATTTACAATTTTAATTAGCTGCAACAAGCAGACAAACCCAGAGGGAGGGCTGTGTTCAGGTCCTAAGCACAGAGCCTCATGGTCTGGCAGCATGATCAAGAGCCCCTGCCGTGCCACCTGCCCCCAGTAATGCCCTTCAAGACAGCTTGTGGGCCATGTTGACATGGACTCCTGCCCTCCTGGAAGGCAAAGAGACTGGAGCCAGGGATACTGGCTGCAAACCAGCACACAAATTAATTTAGCAGTCCAAAGCTGACCACAGAGGGGGTGCAAGCTCTCAAGGAAACCAGCAGCACAGAATTACTTGAAAAGTTACCAGGTTGAACCCCCAATTCATGCTTTAGCTTTGCCCGAAGTCCCTTTAGGTCAATGCATATGTACAGCACTGGGGAAAAGGAGGCAGCAGGCAGCGGAACACAACCAAAAACCCAAACAACAAAATACAATAAAACAGCCCTGAGACACTCAAGGAGGGGTCAGTTCTGAGAAAACAACACAATTTCAGTCCTAGGTGTGACAAGCTATACCTTCAATGATGATCTTGCAAAGAACATCAAATGGGAAGCACATGGCAAAATTCCATCCAGACAACATTGTACATCACACAGACAACATGTTATGTGTATGTTAGGAGACATTACACATTAATCCAGTCATCATAACAGCTCAAAGCTCTAACAGTGAATGGCAAACTGGAACACTGTGGTTCTGTGAACTTTGTTTATCCCTGGCTGCTCTTTGACTCTACTAACTGCTGTGAGCACAAATGATCTTACATATCATCCAAAATGATTGCATATACAGTAAAAGTTCAAAAGTAGACTGTAAAAAAAAAGACTTCTCAAAATCTATACCTAATTTGATCCAAAAACTGTGATCATTACAACTTCCTTTGGAGTTTTCAGCTTTTCTATATTTCTTTGGAGTTATAGAAGCATCCATAAAATCTCTCCTAATAGCACAACCCATGAAACCTTCTCTCCTGACTCCCCTGTCTGCTGTAACAGAGCAGTTTGGCCAGGGAACAAAAACTGGCTTCCAGAAGCTGTCACCATCCTTCATGTAAAATCATAAATTGTAGGAGCACACAGCTTCCCTTGGGTCACTGGCTTGCAGGTACTGCCATTCCTGCCCACACGTTCAGATGAATGCTTCTTCCCCCACTTCACAAAAAAAACCCCAAAGGTTCAGATCATCCACAGACAGAGCTTAGCTGGTATTACTGGTAAAAACAATGTAAAAGTTTATCCTTCTTTCCTTAAACATGTGAAAGTCAAGCTTCTAGACAGGTAATATCACTGAATCAGGCTAGAGGAAATAGTATGCCACAAGAAGCTAAATAGCTGAACTTGGAGCAGCTGGTGGGTGAACCTTAGGGCAGGAGTGGTAAGCAAACACAACCGATCCTATCTACAGTGGTCACATTAACCTCTGAAAAAGCCCTAACAGGCTTTGAATTTGGAAAGAGCTCATGCTCTAGCCAGTGCTTCCAGATAGTGCAAGCAAAGGGCTTATAGTTAACTCAAGTGCAAAGACTAAATGACCTGAAGCTTTCTCTTCAGGATTAAAGTAGGCATGAAGGAGGTAGCTGGGTGCTAACAGTACCTGAATGCTTTGTAGCAATATGCTCCCTGAGGTCAAAGACTGCTCTTGGACCTAACACTAAAGCTTGCACTATCTACAGAAAAGGTGATCGTAAGGCATGATGCAGTTTCAGTACCCAAAAATCAATACCGCTCAGATAATTTTCAGTCAAACTTAAGAAAATCTATCTCCTCACTGACAAAAACATCTGGGTGGTGGGATCTCTTTGGAATAGGATCTTTCATATGGCAGTTCAGCTAAAGTACCAAAAAACAGACCCTAGAAGGAAGAAGAAAATCAAATTCACATCATCATATTGGCTCCTCTATAGTTTTGTGCTTTCCCTAGGGTTCTGACTTTATTTTTTCATGTCAAAATATGATTTTTTTTTTCCTATTAGCAAACACCTAATTTTCCAAAGACTAAAAAGGATACTCATCATGTTAGAAAATATTCAAAATAAAGCCTTTCAATAAAGCAGAGAAAAAACCATGTATATAAGACAGCAGCTATGTGAGGCAGACAACATTTTCGGAGAATGCAGAATTTGGACCATGCAACCTTTCCTGGCCACATGCTATAACAGGTCTGGTTTGTAACAGAGCAACTTGCCACTTGAAGGTTAGCTAGTATCCAGAGGCCCCCCTTGCGATGTTCATATTACACAGGCAAGTCCCATCCTTTGGCAGAGCCTAACCTTTATTGTTTTCCACTCTTGAAAACAAAGCTTATGTCAAGGGGTCGAGTCATCTTCCTCCTCTCTGCCTGCCATATGCAGAGCCTAGGGGAGCACTGGGAGGCACCGAGGCTTTGCCCTTACAATGAGAAGCACCGCAACAGCTCAAGGCTTGCCCCAAGGAAGCCACGTGTGCTGTTACAAGTGAGAATTTGGGTACATCTGCCTCATCTCTGGCTCAGTCAAGGTACTAGGCTGTAGCATTTCGCCTGCTTCTTTAAGCAACCCATAGATATTGAACAGCATCCTTGATGGGATATGAAAAGCAGGTACCAAGTAATGCAGAATTTATAGAGGATGCCACACAGCTACCAAAAGAGCACTCAAAATACAGAGGAACATAAATTGCACAGCTGAAATCAAGCCATATTTTTAGCTGCAAACTTGTTAAATTCACATTCATATACCTCCACCAAAATATTTCATTCTCTTTGATTAACAAATCTTTCTTAAATGAGGTTCAGTCCTACACAAATGTAAAATGGATGTGTGTTTTTTAAAGCACTGAAACTGATTTGCATTTCAGCACATCGATGTATCTATAGAAAAACTTTAATAAAAAGGCTCAGTTCTTTCAGATTATTTGGTCTATGTGTTTGTTTTTCTGGTGCATATAAAATTATCTTTAAAAATGTAGGCAAACCAGGGATCCATAGGTAATCTAAGAAGCACAACATTCATGCTTGTTTATATCTGTATTTTCAACTAGTACATATCCATGATTTATTTGCAAACAAATTAATTAATGTTTCAGCAGCTGTTTGCAGCCAGTCTGTGATCTAGTTTAAACAGAGATGACAGGTTTTTTTATTCCACAGGGGCAATTTCAAGCACTCATAGATTATATTCTTACTATCAGTCCAAATGATAAAAGAGTAGTGAATCCTAAAACAGCATAGCTGACTTTATAAGATCACTGTGCTTCCACATATCCAGTTATTCCCTAATGCCATCTTTCCTGTGTTATCTTTTAATTAAGGCTGCATAATGCCAGCTTATAAACAAATCTCTAAGTAAGATCAAAAACTGACATATTTTAAATGTTTTTCGTTCTCTAGTTTGTGGTCTCCTGGGGGTGTTATTCTAAAATGTACATCTCTGTATGAAATTACTTTTTTATCACATTGTGTATAATGAAAAGAAATGTTTGAATATTGTTCTGTAACCTGACAATGAACAAACAAATGAAAGAACAGATGCTGGGTAGCGTAAAAGATAAGTACAGTATACAGTAGGTAGATAACTGCAGAAAACATTACTGTAGTTTGTGATTTTATTTCTCTTGATAAAAAAAAAAGAAAACTACAAGACAAAATCCCCAAAGCCTCGCTAGGCTAAATTTCCTCCTTCTTCTTTGAACAGGCTACACAGATTTTGTTGACTAATTGAGATTAATCCCAGTTGTAAATCGCCTTGCTATCCTACAGCTTTAATTAAGCTACCAGAGGGAGTTGTTTATCAATTAACACTTGTTACAAATTATTAGTAATTATATGGACTTTGCATATATACATCAGTCAGTAAAGACTAAGCCATACTTCCCTGTGATATAAATAGTCAGATATAGTGCATAATACTTTTCTTACAAAAAAGTAAACAGCACAAAAACATATGGAAATTAGACTGGTGTAGGAAGACCTAAAGTAATACACATATTACCCTTAACTAAATGCAACAAATTTTAACATATCTTGTGCATAAATGTAGGCAATTACAGTAAGTAAATTAAGTTAGTCAAACTTTTTTAAAAATGGTAGCGTTCTTTAATGCATTGCATGCCTTCCCATTTTGAGTAACAAACATCTTAAATAAGGAACATTAGGTAAAAAGGTGATAATATATTCAAACATTAAAGCTACCTATTGCTCTGTGCACTACATTCTGTGATAATTTTAATTGGCTTAATTGAGATGCACAAGTCTGATTAATGTTTAATTCCTTTATATTAAAAAAGAGAGAGTCAAGTAGTTAGACATTTCTTCAATTATGTTAGATCTTTCTCGACTTCAAAGGAATGTTACAGTAGACAGCCAGATACTGGATGAACTGATTAAAGAATAAAGACTGCTCATTATAATCTAAGAGTACAAAATTGGTTTGTGTAGCCTTTGAAAGTTGAAATTAAGAGCTGTTGAGTTAAAACTCAAGCTACAGTAATTAACCCAATTTATAGCCATCTTCACTTACCTGGTTGACTAAGATTAGTCATTTGAAATGATCCAGTAGATTCACTGGTTCATTTATTATTCATTCCATGACCAGTGAGATATAATTTCACCCTGATGAAACCTTCATTTATGAGACAAAGATTTAGTGCCTCTACTTAATTTGTTTTCAATTACTTAGGATAGAACCTTCCTCATTCACATTAATGAGTAACAACCTCTTCAAAACCTGCTGAGGAGATTTTGGTGGGATTTTTTTTTTTCCAATTTTCTGGATATGTAAGGAATAAAGGATTACCAAAATTTTTTGAATAATACAAGTGTTGCATTATAGAAGTAAGTACATTACAGTAAATTTTATATGAGTACCACAGTTGCACTTTGCTAATACAGTTTACTGTCTAGCAGAAAGGGATAGTCTGTTCCTGCAGGTGTGTGGATAATACTAAACTACTGGGTATGAAAGGCATAACTGAGCTTCTACCATGATATTAGAAAAGGGGGCATTGAAATTTCTTTGAAACTAGCCTATGTTGGCAGGAGTTTTGAGTTTGTTTCTACTGGCAATCAACACTGATTAAATTTAAAAATCAATTGATTTTAAAAAAAATTTGTTTTGACCAAAATAACAACTTGAAAAGCAACAGCACTGCAGTTGACTGAAAACAGATTCACATAGGTCTCTAGTTAGCCACTGTCTCCAACCCTTTATAAAGAGAAAGAGAAGAAAATAATCAAACAAATTTTATAATAATAAATGGGCTTATGGATAGAACTACACTGCTAAATTATTCACAGAAAGTAAAATATTAGCACAAAAGGAGTGAATAAAGTAGGCTGGTAGCCTGTTTTGCCAAATGAAATTAGCTGTGTTACAGAGTGTAATCACAGTAATGACTTGATCAAGACTGTTCTACAGCTGGGCTTACATGAGAGCTCTCCACTCAGCAACAGGCACATGAACTACATGAAAACACTCGCCCTAACTAAACAGCTTAAAGGTCTGCAAAACCAGAACCGATAGCAGAGAAAAAGCAGGTGTTCAAATGGAAGCAACACATTGGCCAAGGGCATGCCAGAAGGCAATGCTGGAAACCTCTAAATACAGTATTTTTAGACAATACCTAGTAACTGAACATNGGTATTTTTTGACAATACCTACTAACTGTAACTGAACATGAAAAGACAGCAACATCTGATAATTTCTCATCTAGTGAAAATTATCAAGAGTTCCAGTGACACTAGTTGGGACAAAGTTAATTTTCATATTCTTAGAAGATATACCTAGCAGTTTGTAGTCCCTTACTAGCACTTAGTTACATTAGAGTGTTACCTATAGAGAAACGTTGCCTTGTAATCTATTCACCACAGGCAAGAGGGGTTTTCCTATTCCACTTTTTCCACACAAACTGAAGTTATTGCTGGAGACTGAAGTGGCCTCTTTCTGTAACATGCTACAGTCCCTTACCCCGGACTATCAGATTTATAGCTGATTAAGGAAAAATAAACACAAAAAATCACAGCATCAAACCTGTAACCATCTATCCCGCCATTACAAACACTTAAATAATTTTTTACAAAAATTCAAAAGCCAGCCAATCTATCTCTAAAAAAGATGGCTCTCTTTATTTCTGAAAGAAAAGGAACCAGTACTGAGGTGGACTGGCAGCCCCAAATCTCAACTATTGCAACAAAAATGCTACAGGACATGATTACTTAAACAAGATGATTTCTTCAGCAGAGCTAGAAGGAAATATTTCTGACAGACAAATTATTTCAGATAAATTTTTTCCAACCTCTGGAAAAAACCAGATGGAGAATTCCTAGAACCTTATCTTGTCTGCATCAATGTGTGGCTGCACAGAACGAGGAAAGCAGCACACTGAGGAACTAGCTGGTTTTGCTGGAACAATGCCCACCATACAACAGCACTCTGCTTCAATCTTTACCTGCAAAGTCCTAGAGCCACCCATTCAAGGTTTTTCTGCCTCTCACAGCAACAGCAGATACCACCGAAGATACAATTCCACCATGCAGTGTTAAGATAGCATCCACTTTTTCAGTTATCAGAGAAAATGTGCTGACTTTGAGAGGTTTTCTCACAAGTTAGGACAAGCTGAGATTTCCTGTCCTCTTCAATAACACTGCTATTTCAGCCTCCTACCAGGGAGACTGTTCCCAAGCTCCCTGGTTTTTTGGTACTTTATAGATATAAAAGTAGTGGTCAGGTGGTAACCTGGAACCAAAAGACTTTCCGTAGACAGTTATGTTTTAACCCTGCACAGTGTAGTTCTGCACATGGAAGCCAGGAAGAGTCTGAAAGAAATTTTCCATAATGTTCTTCCTATACATGCAATAAAAACGTTCTTATATAGATTTTAATTACATGTTCCAGTGGCATTAATAGTATCCTATTAAGTTATACAATAATGATGTATTATATTTTTCCATAATGCTTTT
>VZTB01004998.1:21482-67163 GCA_013397245.1 Thryothorus ludovicianus
GGGGGGTCAGGGAGGTTAAGTGGGGGACCAGGGGGTGCTCAGGGGGGTCACAGGGGGTTTGGAGCTCACCCCCCTGTACCTGCAGCCGGCAGCCGCCGCAGGAGGAGCCACGAGCATCATCCCTGCCCAGCATTCCCAATCCCTTCCCCGAGCTCTGCAGCCCCTCCAACTCACCCATCCTGAGCAGCCCGGCCCTGGGACAGGGACCCCCCCGCGAGGGCACCTCCCATGTGAGTCAGCGGGCTGGGAAGAGGGGGCTGAGCTCTGGGACAGGGACTCCCCTGCCCGTGCTGGTGAGGGGATTCTTGGTCTTGGGGCAGGGACCTCACCAGCAAGGGAGGTCCCATGGGAAGTGGGAATCAGGGGGATGGGGAGAGGGGAGAGTCTCAACTCCGGGGCAGGAACCTCCTCCCGTGTGAGCTGAGGGTCAGGGAAGGGGTCTCAGCTTTTGAACAGGGACCTCTTCTACAGAGGTCCCACCCTCCTGGGCCAAGGGGCTGGGAAGGGGGACCTCAACCCTGGGGAAGGGACCACCTCCCACATGAGTCAGGGGGCTTGGGAAGGGACAGGCAGGGACCGCCTCCCAAATGAGCTGGGGAGCAGGGGGTGTGTGTGCGTGTGGGGTGGTCTCACCTGTGTTTCTGCAGGGTCCCCTCGTGCCGGGGGGACCCTGACACCCCCCTGTCCCACCTCCCAGGTGGTGAAGGTGTTCGGCGAGGACGGCGCCTGCCGCTCGCTGGAGGCGTCGGCGGCCACCACGGCGCGGCAGCTCTGCGAGACCCTGGTGCGCAGGACGCGGGCGCTGCACGACCACAGCTGGGCCCTGGTGGAACTGCACCAGCACCTGGCCCTGGGTGAGCCAGCGACCCTGGGGGGCACGGCGGGGCACAGCCCGCCCCCCACCCCACCCTGCTGACCCCCTGCCCCTCCCCAGAGCGCTGCCTGGAGGACCACGAGTCGGTGGTGGAGGTGCAGAGCTCCTGGGCCCCGGGCGCCGACAGCCGCTTCGTGTTCCGCAAGAACTTCGCCAAGTACGAGCTCTTCAAGAGCAACGCGGTAGGTGGGGACCCTCTGTAGCCTCCCCCCCGTGGGGACTCTGAGCCCCCCAAGGGTCTCTGCTGACCCTCTGTCCCCCCCAGCAGTCGCTGTTCCCTGAGGTGATGGTGTCCAGCTGCCTGGAGGCCAACAAGAGCATGGCACACTCCGAGCTCATCCAGGTACGGGGTGCCATGCCCGGCTCTGCCCTGGGCACCTTGCTGCACCCTGGGGACCCCGCCGTGCCCCTCAGCCCTCGTGTCCCCCCAGAATTTCCTCAACTCTGGGAGCTGCCCTGAGGTCCAGGGCTTCCTGCAGCTGCGGGAGGCCGGGCGCAAGGTCTGGAAGCGTTTCCACTTCTCCCTGCGCCGCTCGGGGCTCTACTACTCCACCAAGGGCACCTCCAAGGTGAGGGCAGGGGGTCCTGGGGGAAGGGGCCATGGCCAGGGGGTGCAGCAGGGCCAGCCTTGACACCCCCCACCCCCCAGGACCCCCGGCACCTCCAGTACTTCGCTGACCTCACCGAGTCCAACATCTACTACGTGACTCAGGGCAAGAAGCTCTACGGGACGCCCACCGAGTTCGGCTTCTGCATCAAGGTGGGGATGTCCCTGCCTGTGGCAGGGTCATTCCCTGTGCCTCCCCCTGCCAAGGGCTCTCTGTCCCCTCAGAGCCACCCGGGGCTGCCCCGTGACGGCTCCGGCCTCTCCCGCAGCCCCACAAGGTGCGGAGTGGAGTGAAGGGCCTGAAGCTGCTCTGCAGCGAGGACGAGCAGAGCCGCAGCTGCTGGATGGCCGCGTTCCGGCTCTTCAAGGTGAGCCCCGTGCTGGGGACACGCCGGGATGCTGGGGGGACACAGGAGGGAATTTGGAGGGATAATGGGGGGATTCTTCAGGGGTGATGCTGGGTGATAGCTGGAGGGATGATGGGAGGATTCTTGGGGGATACTGGAGGGATGCTGGAGAGATGCAAGGGGGGGAATGTGGAGGGATGACCCCATGCCAGTGAAAATGTTTCAGGGTGGGTGTCTCTGTGCCCATGTGGAGTGGATGCAGAGGTCCCCACCCCTGCACTGGGTGGCTGTGGAGGTCCCTGGGTGTCCCTGGGTGCTCCCCCACCCCAGAGCTCCCCAACTGACAGGGCTGTTCCCCCAGTATGGGATGCAGCTCTACCGCAACTACCAGCAAGCACAGGCACGACTGAGCCACCCCCCCTGGATCGGCCCCACGCCCCTGGTGAGTGCCCCCTGCATGCCCTGGCCCGTGGGGACCCTCTGGTGACACCCGTGTCCTCTGGTGACCCCCCTGTCCCCCACAGCGAAGCGTCTCCGACAATGCACTGGTGGCCATGGACTTCTCAGGGTGCACGGGCCGGGTGATCGAGAACCCCAATGAGGTGCTGACCGCAGCCCTGGAGGAGGCACAGGCCTGGAGGGTGAGTTGGGGTGCTGGGGAGTGAGGGGGTGTCCCCCCGAGCCCACCCTAACGTCCCCTCCTCTCTTTGTGTGCCCAGAAGAAGACGACGCACCGCTACAGCCTGCCCGCCGCCTGCCACAGCTCCCCGCTCAGCGCCGGTGAGACGTGGGGTCAGTGCCCAGCGGGGGTCCCTGCCCCGGGCAGGGGGTCCCCCCAAGCCTGACATCCCTCTCCCCACAGCCATCCACCGCACCCAGCCCTGGTTCCACGGGCGCATCTCCCGGGAGGACACCCAGCAGCTCATGGGCCGGCAGGGCTTGGTGGACGGGTACGGGACCCTGGCGTGGGGGGTTTGGGGTCCCTGGGGCTCCTGGGGGGGACGTGGAACTCCAGGGAGGTACAGGGAGCTTGCAGCTCCTGGGGGGATACAGGACATATGTGGGGGTGAGGGTGAGTAATCCCACCGAGGTTGTGATTCCCAGGATTATGGAGGGTTGGGGAGCCTGGGGTGTGGGGGACACACAGAGACTCCCAGGGATGCCAGGGGCGTACCGGGCTACTCCCAGGTCTTCACAGGGGGTTTGTGGCACCCCATGGGTGACACTGGGAGGGCAGAGGGGACCTGGGGCCAGCAGTGACACCCCCCGGGGCTTGCAGGGTCTTCCTGGTGCGGGAGAGCCAGCGGAACCCCAAGGGCTTCGTGCTGTCCCTGTGCCACCTGCAGCGCATCAAACACTACCTCATCCNCTGACCTGCAGCCCCCCGGCAGAGCGAGGAGGAGGGTCGGCTCTACTTCACCATGGACGACGGGCAGACGCGCTTCGCCGACCTCATCCAGCTCGTGGAGTTCCACCAGATCAACCGCGGCATCCTGCCCTGCAAGCTGCGGCACTACTGCACCTGCGTGGCCCTCTGAGCACTGCTGGGAGGCTTTGGCACAGCCTGGCACCACCGCCATGGCAGAGTTTGGCTCAGTCTGGCACCGCTGGCGTTCTTTGGCTCAGTCTCACTGCCAAAGCACGGCTTGATACAGCCCAGCACAGCCTGGCACCACTGGGATTGTTTGGCACAGCCTGGCCCTGCTGATATGGCACGGCTTGGCACAGCCCAGTACCACCAGCGCAGTTTGGCACAGTTTGCACCACCGACATGGCACAGCTCAGCACAGCCTGGCACTGCTGGCACAGCTTGGCACAGCCTGGCACCAGCAGGATGGTTTGGCCCAGCCCAGTGCCACCAGCATGGCACAGTTTGGTGCAGCCTGGCACAGCTGGGTGGTTTGGCACAGTATGGCACAGCTCACCACCAGGACCCCCACACTCAAGCACTTTCTCCCCTCCACCCTGCAGCACCAGCCCCGAGTGTCCCTGCGGGGGCCTGGCACTCCTTGCCCCCACACCAGGGGGGTTTTGGGGTCCCCAGGAGCGGGGTCCCGGGGTGTGGGGGTGAGGGGGGCACCCATCACCGTGTCCCCCACGTCTCCACAAGGCCAGTTGAACTGGGACGTGTTTTATACCAGTGATATTAAAGGTTATTTTTGCAGAGCTCCTGCCTTGTTCCTTCCCATCCTCAGAATCCCCCAGTGCCAGTGGCACACGGCTGGCAGTGTCCCCATCTCCCACAGTGTCCCCACGCCTGGCAGTGTCCCCACATCCCGCTGTGTCCCCGCAGTGCCCCGGGTCCCACACAAAGGCCCCTCTGTGCTCCCCGGGCACCACGTGCGGCTCAGCCACGCGGCCGCCGCAAATCCCCGGGAGGGGGGATTATCCAGGGGGGATTAAGGGCCCGGATTTGGGGGGGCTGGAGCCGGGGCAGCTGCTATAAAGGCGGGGGGCTGGGGCGCGGGGAGAGGCCGTGCCATGGCTCCAAAGACGGTGCTGATCACCGGCTGCTCCTCCGGCATCGGGCTGGCGCTGGCCGTGCGGCTGGCGAGGGACAAGCAGCGCCGCTACCGAGGTGAGCGGGGAGGAGGGACCCCCCCAGCCCCCGGGGAGAGCCCGCGGGGGCTGAGCCGCCTGTGCCCCCAGTCATCGCCACCATGAGGAACGTGGGCAGGAGCGGGGCGCTGGCGGCGGCGGCGGGGCCGGCGCTGGGCAGGACGCTGGAGATCAAACAGTTGGATGTGTGCGACGAGGGCTCCATCCGCGCCTGCCTCGACAGCATCCCCGGGCGCCACGTCGATGTCCTGGGTGAGCCCCGGGGTTCCCCTCCCATCGTGACCCCAGTGCGGGGACCCTCCATGGTAGGGACCCCTCTACTGGGGGCGGTCAAGCCAAGCTTGTCCCCTGCCAGGGACAATTTGTGCTCCCAGTGCTGGGACCCTCTGCACCAGGGACACCTCATGACCCTGACCCCGTGCGCTGGGGACTGTCCATGCCAGGGACACTTTGCACAAGGGACCCTCCAGGCTGGGACATTCCCTGTACCAAGGACCCTCCCAACTCAGGACATCCCTCTGAGCACTGGGGACCCTTTGTGCCAGAGGCCCCTCAAGCACAAGGGACGCCCTGATCCCACACACAAGTGACTCTATACCAGAGACCCCCTGCACCAGGGACCCTCCACACCCAGGATATCCCAGGGGACACGCTGAGAACCAGGGACACCCCATGCCCAGAGTGAGGGATCCCCTTGCCCAGGGCGCACCCCGCTGATGCCCCCTGCCCACAGTCAGCAATGCCGGGGTGGGCATGGCGGGACCCCTGGAGTGCCAGAGCCTGGCGGCCATGCAGAGCCTCATGGACACCAACTTCTTCGGCCTCGTCCGCCTGGTCAAGGAGGTGCTGCCCGACATGAAGCGGCGCCGCGGGGGCCACATCGTCGTTATCAGCAGCATCATGGGCCTGCAGGGTAGGGGAAAATGGGGTGCCCTGGGGGGGCCAGCCCCCACCCAGCCCTGAGCAGAACTCCTCAACCATCCAGGCATCGTCTTCAATGACATCTACTCGGCCTCCAAGTTCGCGGTGGAGGGTTTCTGCGAGAGCCTGGTGGTGCAGGCGCTGCGCTTCAACGTGGCGTGAGTGTGGGGACAGGCGGCCGTGCAGGCCTTGGGGCCAGGGGGTCCGGGGGTGCCCAGTGCCCAGTGCCCCATCCCTGGGCAGGATCAGCCTGGTGGAGCCGGGGCCGGTGATGACGGAATTCGAGACGAAGTTGTACGAGGAAGCCGAACGCGCCGACTACTCACGGACCGACCCCGAGACGGCCGAAATCTTCACCAAGCTCTACCTGAGGAACTCCAGGGATGTGTTCACCAGCCTGGGCCAGACCCCTGAGGATATCGCAGAGGTGACAGGCGGACAGGGGGCCCCGGTGGGCTGGGGGTGCCCTGCTGGGCTGGGCTGGACAGAGGAGTCAATTAGCCCTAACAAGGAACAGCAATGCCCAGCCAGCAGTGGGGCAGCTCACACCCAGACAGCTCCATCCTGATGGGGCTGAGCCTGGCTGGAAATGGGAATAGGAATGGTGATGGGGAATGTGGATGGGATGGGAATAAGGTGGGAAGGAACTGAGGATGGAGATGGCAGGGAAATGGAATGGAAATGAGAAGGGTGGAGATGGGGTAGGATGGGATTGGGATGGGGTGGGATAGGATGAAGATGGGGTAGAATGGGAATGAATTGGGGATGGGATAGGAATAGTGATGGGGTGAAATGGGAGGGATTAGAGATAGAGATAGGATGGGAAGGGCTTGGGGATGGGGATAGGAAGTGAATGAGAAGGAGTCGGGATGGGAATGGGGATAGGAGGGGAGTGGGAAGGGAGTGGAATGGGAAGGGAGGGGATAGGAATGTGAAAGATGATGGAGGTGCAGATGGAGATGGGATGCAGACAGGATTGAAAGGGCGTAGGGGTGGGATGGTAATGGCGGTGGGTTGGGGCTGGGGTGGGGCTGTGGGGACAGGAAGGGGACGGTGCCATGCCCACACGCAGCACACCCTGCGGGTGATCGAGGCGGCGAGGCCGCCGTTCCGGCACCAGACCAACGTGGCGTACACTCCGATGGCCGCGCTCAAACACGCCGACCCCAGCGGCGCCCTCATCACCGACGCCTTCTACAAGCTGGTGTTCAAGTACGACGCGGTGCTGCGGTTCGGCCTCCGCGCCATCCGCCTGCTCCGCTGGAAGGCACAGAAGGTCAAGGCGGGCGCGCGGCTCCTGGGCTTCAAATAAGCCCTTGTGGCCTCCGGGCACTGCCCAGCCCATCCCGGGGCGGGGGTGAGGGAGCCGGGACCCGTGCAGGGTTTCGCTTCCCGTTCCCGGCCCGAAATAGCTCCCGCCGCCGCCGCATTAAAATGGGAGGGTATTTATAACCAGCGCCGGGTGAGCAACGCAGAGCAGCTTCCTCCGGGAGTGCAGCGGCCGTGACGGGGCTGGGAAGGGCGGGCAGCTGTCCCCTGCCTGCCTCCTGCTCCCCTGGGGCACCTGTACCTCCGACCCGCGGGCATGTGACACCCAGGGGACCTCACCCCGTCACCCTCTGGTGCTGCATCCTCCTTCCTCCAGGCACTGCTGTGGGGTCGGGAATGTCCCATGCTGGGGGTGTCCTGTGTCACCCCTGACTGGCGCCGAGCCCTGGGGCACTGGGGCAGCGCAGGGACTGCAGGAGGTGTTGGGAGAGCGGAGAGCAGAGTGTGAGGGGTGTGTGATGTGTTCAGACGGGCACAGGGCGGGAATTTGGGGTGCACAGGGGGTGCAGGGACCGGTGCAGAGTGGGGGTAGGATGTATGGCAAAGGCTGGGTGCAGGGTGGGTTCAGGGGAGCCCAGCAGCCCACGCTGCCCCAGGGACTCCCTTCCAGCTCCCGCTGGGTGACGGCGGGGTGAGTTCACCCTGGGCGCTGGCGTGACAACACCGGGAGGTGAGCGCAGGGGGAAACCGCAGGAGGCCCGGCACGAATGTGCCCCGCTTGCTCCGAAACCTTCCCGGCTCCCCCCGCAGTCCCCGACGCAGCCCCCCGAGCCCTGGAGGGACGCCCAGCCCCAAGCGAGGGGGCTGGATGGAAGCGGCTGCAGCTCCGTGTGCCTCACACGTGGCCTTTCCGAGCCCCGCCGGCTCCAGGGGCCGTGGGGACAGGATGGAGGTGGGGAAGGAAATATTTTTTGCATTATGCCCCCTTCTCGCACGAGTTAATGGCAAAGGGGCGGTGGGACCGTGGCTCCGGGGTGATGGCAGCACCTGTGGGACGTGCAGGGGTGACATCAAAGCGGTGACAGTGTCGCTGCCTCCCCCCGCTGTGGTTTCTGCAGATTTGACTAACTTTCTCCGCTTGGGGGGCAGGATGGAGGGGGGGAGGCGTGACTCTGCCCGGCCCCCGGGAGCAACAAGGGGGGGCCCCCAGCACAAAGCCACAGCTGTAGGAAACGGGGTTGAGGGAGGACAGGACCCCCCCCATACACCCCCACAGTGTCCCCCAGTGCCCAGGGGAGCAGCAATGGGGCTGGTGGTGCTGGGGGAACTGGGGGGAGCAGGATGAGGTCTCAGTGCGGGTGGGGACAGTGGGGTCTAGGGGCAGCAGTGACGGCCCCAGCCCCGCTCCCAGCTTTGCTCACGGCAGTCCCGGGCAGAGAGGGGCGAACAGGGAGGTGCTGTGGATGAGGGGATTCCCAAGGGGTGGGAGGCACCTGGGTTATGTTTGAGGCTGAGGAGCATCACCTCCCACCTGGAGCATCCTCGGTGGCCCTGCAGCACCACTTCGAGCCCAGGACTGTCACCCCCAGCCCACCATGGCCGCAGTGGTGGGTGCCGGGGTGGAGGCGCTGCCGCAGGGGCCGGAGCCGTGAGGATTGGAAGTAGATTCTTCTAAAAACAATCGCCTGCTGGGACTTTCCTGTGGCCGGCATGTGACAATTGCCAGCCGCTCCCCGTGTCCTCGATCCCCCGAGGATTTCGCTGCCAGGTGCCGACTCGCTGCCATGCAAATGTGGCGCCAGATATAACCCGGCTGGAGAGGCTGGAGGGGCCGGTTCGGCGGCTCCCTGGGGGCTCCGCTTCTCTCCCGGTGCAGCGAGGGGGACATCAGGCGTGACACAAACCTGCTGCTCTCGTCATGGTGCCCCAGTGACAGTCACGGCCCTGTCCCGGCTTGTGCAGCGCCCGCGTGTCCCGGTGGGAGCCCCGGGGATGCAGAGCTCCCCCGTGGGGGTGCCAGAGCTGGGGGCACTTCCAAAGCCCCTTCCCGGCACAGAGGGGCTCTGCTCACCCCCTGGCCCCCCGGATTTGGGAACCCAACCCATGCGGAGGGTGGGAAAACGCCGGGCCGGAGCGGGGAGCGTGACTCAGTGCACGGCTGGGGAATTGGGACACGGAGGAGGTGGTGGCAGTGACTCAATCCTCCCTGTCCCCTCCTGGCACCGCCGGGTTTTGGGTGCTGGACCGCTCCCCGCGGGAGCAGGAGCCGGCCGGGATGCTCCAAGGATGCAGACCAGCACCCGGAAGTTTTATGGGATTTTTTGGTGAGTTAAGGAAGCGTGTTTCAACACGACGACAGGAGAAACGAGTTCCTCTGTGCTCTATCACGATTACAGCTATCAGCAGATAAGGATCTCTCTGTCACAACACCAACTGAAAGTTTCTGTAAGCCTTTAAAGGGGTTTGGCTCCAGGCAGGAGAAGGCTGAGGGGTTTTGGATTAAACTAGTTCTTACAAAGGGACAAACCAGGATGGGAAGACACCGTGGGACTCACTGTCCCCAGCCCCGAGCCCCTTCTGTCTCACCCAACCCTCGGAGTCTCCCTGCAGCAGCAGGGGAAAAGACCCCTCAGTGCTTGTCTTGTACCCGGGCTGGGAAGGAAGCGAAGGGAAAAGAAAAAAAGGATCCTCTGACTTTCTTCTCGGTTTTTTTCGTTTCTGTTTCTCAAGCGTGTCCAGCTCTTGCGGCAGGAGGTGTCAGGGGGGAATGGAACGAGCGCGAACGACGTCAGCCTGGTAAAGCAGGTGCTAACAGGGCCGGGGGGTTGGTGTGAGCCTCCACCCTCCGCCGCCGCCGGGATGTTTCCATCGGGCTGACACAGCCCCGGCACCCCCGGGAACCACGAGCCCACCCCACAGCCCAAGCGTGGGGCTCAGCTGCCTCCTCCCCACAAGCTCTCGGGTTAAATCGTTCCTCTATTAACCAAAACTGTGTCCAACACCATTTTCCAGCGGTCAGAGGAGCAGACGATGTTATTTTACACCTCTGTATCAGTTACTCCACTGAGTAACTGGTTCTGCTGAGCACAGCCTCCACCGTGGCTCAGCCCCCCATGGGCTCTCACAGGTTCCATCACACCTGTGGCATTTACTGGCAGCTCCATTCCCACTCCTCAGACATCTCTGCTGGACGCTCCCAGCTCTGTTTTCATGGCTGACAGAGTGAACATTTATTTACTGACACTTTTAAAACCTAAAAAAAAACCTTTAAGCACCAGAGGCTCATTTCTTGGTGCTAAAATCTCCTTCCCTGAGCCTCCTCTGCCCACTCTTGGGGTGTAATTCATCAGTAAATGAAGAACTAAGCAAGACGGACACACCAAGGCACTGGAGAATGCTCCAAATCTTAGAGACAAAAATAACCAAGCCAGGAGCAGAATAAATCAGGTTTCTAACCAGTACCAGTGGTTTTCTGTCTGTTTTCCCAGATAAGGTGGTGTCCAGAGCTCCTCCAAGCTCAGAGACCTGCCCTGGACCAACAGAGTCCCTCATTATCCAGACTCAGCCCAGTGGGATTCCCATCTCCCAAGCCAGCAGCTCCAGGGCAGCACTGTGGGACAGGAGTGAGTGGTGGGGTGTGAAAAGATAATTCAAGTGTATTCTTAGTTGAATCCATTACCCAATCCTCCTCTGGAAAATAAGATTTTTGGATGGCTCCAAGAGGCATCTCTCTGCAGATTCCTTTAAGAACCTGCCTTTGCCTGCCCTCAAGTCAGGACATCGTCATTATTTAAATATTTTATTCATTTATTGGCAATTCTTTGGTCTTGAAAACTAAGCCATTGAAAAGCAAGCTTGTCACAAAATTAGAAATTGATAAAGACAACCAAAACGTCCTAAAAATGTTGGACTTAAAAACGTCAGGGTAGCAGTGGAACCTTCTCTTTGTTCTCTGGGAATTCTCTCGCTCCCTTCCCCACCCTTTCCCTCTCTTTTGTGCACCCAAAATCTTGGTCCTTGGGGCTGATCCTCGGTGGAACTGCAGCCTCCCTCACAGGAGGAACACTGGTCACATTGACACCAGTGACACTGGTGTTCACTGGGGGAGAGCCAACATGCCCCTTTCTCAGGATGGGGCTCTGGCAAACATCCTAAACTCACTTTGGAGCTCCACACATAACAGCAAAAGGGTTCTCCTCAACCCCAGGGATAGCAGGATCCTGGATTAGCACTTCCACAGAAATCTGGATACTCAGGCACACTGCAGTCTGATTTATCACTCCTCAGCCCCACTCTTAGTGGGAAAAATGAATATAAATTTCTTATTTTATACCTTAAAATTCAAGGAGGAAGTAACTGAGCCAAAAGGATTCAGAGGGAGGGATGAATTTCAATATTACTTGACCCTCAGCTCTCCAACCTTCCCTCAGGGAAGTATTTGGATCACCAAAAATAACACAAAAGCAACACAGCTCTCAAACCACACAAAGGATGCAGAAAGTCCATCAGAACACTCCTAACTATGGGATACAAAAATACTTTGCAAAGACTAAACCTTCACTCAGCAAAGCCATTACCAAACCCCTCTCCAGGGCAGGGACACTGACACAGCACCAGGGCCATGGGGAGATTCAAAGAAATGTTTTAAAAACCAGCTTCAAATGGATGGCACCTGCTCAGGTGTGCAGCAGCACCTCCTCAGGGCTGTCCTGGGGTGGGTGTGGTTCTCACACACCTGCCTGGGGTCTCACCTGTGCACAACCACCCTGTGGGGACACAGGGTGTCTAGCTGGGTTTCTAGCAATGAAAATCAGGATTTCCCCCAGGCAACATTGATGAACCAACAAGAGACCTCACTGGATATCCCAAAAATATGTACTGTTAAAAAATCCCTATCCCAAATAAGTTTAATTTCTTATTTTCCTCTTACTGAGTAACTTTAAAGAAAGTCAGCAGTGGAGCAAGAAAAATCAGTGTGCCACATTCTCATTAGGGCTTAGGGGAAAAGCTTTAAGGAGGAATTAATAATTCCTCCCTTTTCCTGCCCTCATTTTCCTTCTTTTGGTGATGAGCCATTGGGAGGCCATTGGGATTATAACTAGGAAAAGCTCCTCCAACACACCTCTGACTCTACCCCTGAATGAGCACGGGAATTGGCATGAAAACCTTTTGTGCTGAATGAAAGCAAACTCTATAAAAACAAACACACGTTAAAAATTGAAAACACCTTAAATGGCTCTGAAGTTTCACAAAAATAAAGTTCATCTCAAAACCAGTCTCTGCTCCTGGCATTTCCCACAGTCCCACTCACCACAGCAGCCAGGCAGAGATGCTACAAAACACTGAATTATAGGGAAAAAACAAATTTAAAAAGGTGTCACCTCCTCGTGACACACTTAAAACTGGCCTAAAAAAATACTCAAAGAAATTTCAATATGCTCATTAAAGCCCCAACCCAGTCAAGGTGGGAAACACAGCCTTTTGACCTTGGAGAACCGTCCCTTTCACTTGAGCACCACTCTGTGCTCACCCCGAGCTATGTGTGAGGAGAACTCGTAGCGGTCGTGGCTCCGGTAGCCGCACACGTTGCACTCGAAGGGGTCTCGGAAGCCGTGGCAGCCCATGTGGATGGTGAACATCACGTAATCCAGGAAGAGCACCCGGCAGTGGTCGCACCGGTACACCCCGATGGCCTCCCCTTCCTTGTTGATGACCTTGAAGGCGTCGCGTGGGCAGATGGCGGGAGGCTTGATGATGTCGTAGGGCCTGGGGAAATCCTTCAGGGCCTGCAGGCCGTTGCGGGTGGGAGCCTGGATCACCTGGCTCTGGTGGAAGGCGGGGTTGGGCCTCTCCTCGTGGTTGCTGTCAGTGTCTGTGGAGTCGTGGCCGCTGTTGTTGGGGGAAAGGCCCCTGTCGGATGACAGGCTCTTGTCCCTGAGGTGGCCGTGGCTCTTCTCGGCGTCCGGCGCGGTGCCGTTGGGGACGTCCCCGCGGGGCAGTGGCAGAGGGTACAGGCTGCTGATGACCGGCACCATCTCGGCCGTGGGGGCCGCCGGGGTCTGCACCAGGGGCCTCAGGGCCTCGGCCCCCAGGTAGGTGATGGCGTTGTTGATGGCCTGGTCCATCATGCGCCCGTGCATCAGCTCGCTCTCCTTCTCGTACAGGAAGCTGGAGTTGTAATTGATATCGAAGTTGGGTCGTTTCTCACCTGCAAGAGACGAGAGGTGATAATTACCTGGGTGGGCAAGGAACTGTCCAAACCCTGTGATAGCTTTTCTAAAGGGTAGGAATCTCTGGGAATGGGGCATGATATGTTCTCTTCTGAAAGAGGCTGTTCTTAGACACAAGTAGCTTTTGGAGAGGTTTTTTTGGTTTTTTTTTTTAATTTCTTTAAACTTCAGGCTTAGAAACAAGCCAGTCTAATAGACCAGGTAGTAAGGGTGCTTTCTGAGAGGTTCATCTTTGACAAGTCCTTGGACACTGAAGTCAGTTTCTCACTGTCCTTTGACAACTACAGCTTCCTCTGCACCACACCTGGCTTCTTGGACCTCCACACAGGTATTCAGGTAATCTAATAGTGGCAGATATAAATATAGATATAAACTCCCCACAGTTAGGTGAGTTGATGCAGGGTTAGTGCAAAAAAAAAAAACGTTTTCCTCTGGGTGTGCTGAGGCTTGGAAAACTCTGGACTGGACAGAAGTGGAGGAGAGTGCACCTGAAATTCATCTCACACCTCTCTGGGCAGCACAGTGCAACTCCTGTTCTCTGTGCCAGCTGCAAGGAGGAAATGAACTGCACCCCAAAAACACTAAAGGCATGTTGGAGTTGAATGTCTAGAAATAAGTAACCGAATTTTGTGGTTACTAAAAGCATAAACTTGTTCACAGCTTTAAAAAATGCAAAAAAAAAAAAAAAAAAAGACCAGATGAAAGGTTTTTCATGCAAGTGACTCGCAAACATTAGATCCATGAATCTCTTAGTTACAGTAACTCGACTGGTGCAGATGTTTATCAGTCACCTGTCAACACCGTGACTCAATGTGTATGAAACTCGTGGGGTTTCACTGCACAGGCAGAAAACCAGGAGCTCACGTTTCTCTTCTAAAACACTCCAAAAAGGTTAAGGAGCCACGAGAGTGTAACTGCTCCCAGCCCGCAGCACCGCTCGCCGTCCAGCTTCATGTGGAAGGAAACAAAATGCTGCAGTACTTTTGGGTGACTCAAAAAACAGCTCCAGGCAAATGAAAGTTAGGGGGAAAAAAAGCAACAAAAGCAAAAATAGACAAGACTCCCAAAAAATTTGGTGTTAAGATTTACTGTTGTAAAGTAAGATAAAAAACCCGTGATGTATGATCATGGGATTGTGGAATATCCCAAATTGGAAGGGACCCACCAGGGCCATTGAATCCAATTCCTGAATGATCACTGGGTCAGTGCTCTGTGATTCCACTGTCCTGGTGGATTTTAAGGTCCCCCAGGAAAGGGCTCTGAAGAGGGGCCTGGTGCAGATGTGAAGAGTCAAATGCAGGGTCTGGTGGTCCCTGCCCTTGTGTGGGACTTGTACTGGTGCACACGAGGCAGCTACTGGGGATGGAAATGTGAAAAATAAAGTGGGTGAGACTCCTGATGCTTGTCTGAATCTCTGCAGAGCCCTCCAATTACAATAAAGGGGTTTTTCTTCCTATCAATAGACTTCATTCAGAGAAAGGAGCCAAACAAAGATGCCTTGTTAGTTTATATCCCTGTCCCTGCTTCCTGACTAAATGAGACATCAGCACTCATTCCCAGATTTCCCAAGGAATCCCCGTGCTGGCCTGGCAGATCTGAGCTCTGACAGGGACAGGTCAGAAAGGCACAGGAGTCAGACCAAGGTCGGACAGCCTGCTCCTGCAAACATCTTTTCCAGGGGTACAGAGGACTGAGAGGGGAATGTTTTCACTTGTCATTTAACAAGAAAATTCACAGGAGTCCTAGAAAAACAGCAAATTTCAAAAATTGGTTATTTTGTGCCTTTAGGTGATCCGTGATGCATTCTCCACACAATCACCTGTGTGTGCAGTGCCACTTCATGGCATCCAGCACTAGCACAAATCCCAGAGGATCTGGGCCACACAGGAACTCATTGGCTCACAAAGGAAACCCCAAACCCACTCGTTCTTCATGTTAGGCTTATGCTGAGGGGGCACATCCTGCTGCAGGCGTGTTTAATAAAATACATAAAGGTCAAACGGGTGGTGATTGCACAATGAGAGGCCCGAAAAAATGCTAAAATAGAAGCAGCTAAAGGATTACAAACCCATTTGCTTTAGTATTGCTTTTTGAACCACAGCAAGACATGTAAGGGCCGAGCCCCACAGGCCCAGTTTCAATCCTGGGAGCCAAAGGCACTCAGGTGGAGTGTGCTGGTGTGGCTGTGCAGAGAGGTGACCTTTAGCAAGCTACACTAATGTAAAATAAATAAAGTTTTCATGGATGAAAGCCCAGTACTACTCACCAAACCCAGTAAGAGCTCCATTACCTTCAAAAACTGAGTTGGTTTCCTGTGTGGATGTATCCAGCTTCTCACCTTTACCTGGATGGATCTGGCTGCTCATTTTTACCTGGATGGATCCAGCTGCTCCCCTTTACCTGGTTGGATCCATCTGCTCACCTTTACCTGGTTAGATCCATCTGCTCACCTTTACCTGGTTAGATCCATCTGCTCACCTTTACCTGGTTAGATCCATCTGCTCACCTTTACCTGGTTAGATCCATCTGCTCACCTTTACCTGGTTAGATCCATCTGCTCACCTTTACCTGGTTAGATCCATCTGCTCACCTTTACCTGGTTAGATCCATCTGCTCACCTTTACCTGGTTAGATCCATCTGCTCACCTTTACCTGGTTAGATCCATCTGCTCACCTTTACCTGGTTAGATCCATCTGCTCACCTTTACCTGGTTAGATCCATCTGCTCACCTTTACCTGGTTAGATCCATCTGCTCACCTTTACCTGGTTAGATCCATCTGCTCACCTTTACCTGGTTAGATCCATCTGCTCACCTTTACCTGGATGGATCCAGCTGCTCAGCTTTACCTTGTTAGATCCAGCTGCTCCCCTTTACCTGGTTGGATCCATCTGCTCACCTTTCTCTGGGATGGATCCATCTGCTCACCTTTCTCTGGGATGGATCCATCTGCTCACCTTTCTCTGGGATGGATCCATCTGCTCACCTTTCTCTGGGATGGATCCATCTGCTCACCTTTCTCTGGGATGGATCCATCTGCTCACCTTTCTCTGGGATGGATCCATCTGCTCACCTTTACCTGGTTGGATCCATTTGCTCACCTTTTTCTGGATAAATTAATCTGCTCACCTTTACGTGGCTCTGGAGCTGGTGCAGCCTGTGCTGGGGGTTTGCTGCAGCAGCCATGGGAGCCCTGCCTGCCCTCCCAGCTCACTTCTCTCCCTCCCACATGGGCCCCACTCAGAGGGTGAACTTTATATTGAGCCATAAAAAAAAAAACCTAAACACTTGTTACCTTATATGACCCTACAAAGAGCACAAATAAGGCTTCATCAGCACCAATATTATATAACTGCTGACTAAGGGTTTTCCTTAGGACAAAGGGTTGTATTTTATTTTCTTTAAAGGCAGGTTGATGAAATAAGACTGGCCAAGAGGGTCAGGTGTTCACTGAAACCCAGAACCTGCCCAACAAGTATTTAAGATCCCAAACATGCAAATCTCTGATCATGTACAATTAAATGCAAAGAAAATACTATGGAAACATCTGCTTGCTTAAATTACCACAAGAAAGGATTCGATATTTTTTACTCATAGACAAATTTAGGAGGATGACTAAGAGAAATCCAATACTTTTCTGTCTTTAGGCCTTATTCCACACATGAATCCTGCAGGAATCTTCAGCTCCTGCTGAGAAAACATTAACCTTACTGTTCTTTGCCTGCTCTAGCTCCTAGCAGAGAACATTTCAAATACATAGGCACAGAAATGGCACGTGGAAACTCATAAAATATATTTATAAATTACCTACACAAAGATGCAAGGCACAACAGCAGCCTCCACCCAGTTTAAGCAGCCAACAGAATAAATTCTTTTTATTTTAATCAACCCCTTATAACAAATCACTAAAACCCCATCACAAAAATCAATGTTACTTTATTCTTTTCTCTTAGATGCTAAGCTTGAGCAGGGTATTTAAAAGAAGCAGGGGCATTGTACAGTTTGTTACCGACCCACACGTATTTAACTGTTGCAGATGAAAAGGGGTTTTGTTCTTACCAATAAATTTCTGAGGCATTGAGCTTTTTCTCTTTGCCACGTTGCTTGCTAGCCTGTCCAGCACAAGGGCTCTTTCAGTCCCCATCTCTGCCTTGATGTGCCTCGCCTCCACGCTGGCTAGGTTGGAAAATGTGAAAAGGAAGGGAAAAAAAAAGAGAATAAAACACACAACACGTAGGTGAAAAGGAAAAAAAAGAAAAATTAAATAAAAAGGAAGAGCTGACTGGTTTAATCTCCAATCAGCTACATAACTGGAGGAAACAGTTTGGAGATATAATGCAAAGTTGGTTTTGCTTTTTCTGTCATTCCAGCTCTCTGGGCACCCGTTGTGGTCAGTGGCAGCACAGCCCTGAGCTCACTCAGGGGGGAGCACAAACCAGAGCTGTCGCCAGCGAGAGGAAGTAAATGAACTGGCTGGAGGGTTGGTTAAATTGCAGATGGAGAGAGAAGCTCTGCTGGCCTTTCTTTTTTATTCTGAGTAAGACTGGGTGACACCTGCACACTCAGTGTTTCGAGCTGCAGGAGGAGACACTCTGCTCTTGCTTAACTTTTCAGATATCAGTCATAGATGTCTTAACGAATCACTAAGAAACTTGTATGATATATATCAGTGTTCCAGTAAAATAAAAGCAATAAACCCTTTCAAAATTCAAAATTTCTAACTCTTTTTTTCCCCAGGTGCTACTGTCACTTAATATTTTTTCCTAAGTGCTACAGCTAAAACTAACTATGAATATTTTCTCTGTGTTTTAAAGCTTTACAACATCCCAAATTCCTAATTTTTGGTAAAGTATCTGTGCCCTGTGATGACTCCTTTGGGACTTGGCCAATTAAAGCTCTTCCCATTTTTCCAGAGCTCTCCTGAACTGTGCTAAGCAGTGCCCAGCTCTGCACAGAAGCTGTGCTTCCTCTCAGCTCCTGGAGGCTGCAGAGGCCTTGAGCTGGAGAGCTGCCACCTCATATCGCTACTACCACACTAATACTGATCGTAACTGCTGTGGCTTCCCCCCAAACCCTGCTCACACCTCAACAACGCCCATCTGGACTGGTACTTTTATGTCAAAAATTGTAATGAAGGGTAAACTCATTGCTAGGAGTGCCAGGGATCACTGTGCAGAGGACTGGACACACCTTGATGGACTGCCCGAGCCTCTAGGAGTTGGGATCTACAAGCTGAGGATGATGAGGGGTGATTTATTTTCCCAAGGTGGTATAAAAGGTTGGATCTCACTGTGAAAAAGTCCTGGTTGCTGTGTTAGTGTACATATACCAACATATGTAAATACAGAATCATGGAAACATGGAATGATTTGAGTTGGAAAGGAGCTTGAAGATCACCCAGAGCCATCCCCTGCCATGGGCAGGGACACCTTCCACTGTCCCAGGCTGCTCCAAGCCCCATCCAGCCTGGCCTTGGACATTTTCAGGGATGAGACAGTCACAGCCTCTTTGGGCAACCTGTGCCAGGGCCTCACCACTCTCCCAGGGAAGAATTTTCTCCTAACATCCCATCCAACCCTGCCCTCTGGCAGTCTAAAACCATTGTCCCTTGTCCTGTCACTCTCTGCATGTATAAAAAATCCTTTTGCCTCCTTTTTATAAACCCTTTTTGGCCAAAACGAGGTCTCCCTGAATATATGTAGCATAACCTAAGTAAGAGACCAGCAGTGCCAAAGGAAAGTGATAAGAACATTTTGGCATCACTTCAGTCCTGCTAAATGCAGGTTTATTGAGTACCAGACTTAAACTTCTGTTTGCCCAGTAGAGCAAGTGCTGAAAGTGCAGCTTCACCTTTCCCAGCTCTGTGCAGCCTTTCCCTGAGCGTTTCAGCCCTGTCCTCTGTACCTGTTTGTCAGTGCTGCTCCTGATAACATGAGTTTCTGTCAGCACAAACCATGACTCACCAAACCTCAGCCAGAACTGTCTGTTCGTGTTTGTTCAGCAGTTTGAAAACGTGAAGTGTTTCAGAGGTGCTCGGTGCCACAAACAAATGTGAGTCAGGGAGGATGGGATAACAGAGCCTGGAAATGTGGGATGTACGTGACAGCCAGCCCTGTGCAGGCCATGAAGTGCCTTGAAGGCAATAACACACTGCTCTTCTAGTCTCAGTTTTATTCCAAATTAACTCCAGTGTGTTTGGAGGTTCCCATAAATTTATTCATCCCTGCTCTCAGCATGAAATACCCAGACACGATGTAAGAGCTGCACAGGGTGAGACAGAACACCAGGTTTGGTGACACTCTGAGGGGAGGAAGGTAGAGTGTAATCACCTGCTTGGGCTTGGGCCAGAAGCTCTAGTTTGGTCTTGAAAATTAGAGGGTTTTTAATTTTGAGACTTCAGTTTAATTCTCATGCTCCTAAGCCTGGACTATGCATCTTTAAATTAACTTTATATCTTTAGTCCAAGGTTGGAACTACCCCCAACCCCAAAGCCTCATAATCTTGGCTGGATTATTGCACAAGTCATTAACAGCAGTAATCTAAATTTTAAAAACCCCAACAACCCTGAATAAAATAATACAAATGTTGCTGTGTACTCAAAAATGTACATTTTTCTTTGTAAAGTAAAAAGAAAGAAAACACAATTTGCCCATATCATAAAAGCAGTACTTTGTTTTTCTGATTTTGTTGTTCTAATTCCTCTTTTTCTCAGTCTTTACCTCCATGGGTTGCTCTAGGAAAGCTTTAATTCCACATTTTCAGAGTGTTTTTCCCCATCCTGGCAGGGCTGAGTGCAGAGCTGCTGTTGGCCCTCCCAGCCCCAGGAGAACACTGGAAGCTGCACGTAGCACATCAGGGATGACTTGTCAACATTATTTATGTGCCACCAAGGGAACTTTAATTGTTAAATTAATGTCAGGAGGGCAGAAGAGGGCTTCCTGCAGGGATAACAGAGTCATTCCTTAGAGGAGATCTGCAGAGACAGTAACTATTGACCTACATAACATATTCTGGGATTTCTGTAGAATCAGTCTCACAGCTTCATGGTTTTCTGCCCTTTTATTTTAATGCTGAGGGTCTTTGCTTTCACATTAAGATCTTTGACTCCTTGCTACTGGCTATTTTGTCCTAAAGTAAAAATAATCTCTATTTATGGGCCACAAGAGGTCTTTGATGATATTTTCACAACCTGGCCTTATGGAAACAGTGTCTGCTCCCAGTAAGATGAAGGTGGTTATACAGGTTCTCAGCCACAACACTGCTCTCTGTACCCAGAAACTAACTGAAAATTATCTCATCCAGCTTTTTCTGCTGAATCTCATATTGGACAATCCAGGGATAATATTTAGCATTTAGGAAACAGTTTTTTAATCACTCCAAATTCTCTAAAGGCTTCTCAAATATAGAGATGTAATCATGGCCTATGTCCCTCTTCAGTTATTCTCCCTCTGGATGATTTCACTGCATGTGGTGATTTAAATAACTAATTTTCTCACTATAACATAGATCTAAAAATAAAATTCAGGCTGGACTAGCAGAAATGGTCAAGTGCTTTGCTCAAAATTACACTGAGAAAAAAACAAATACAGAAAATCTGGACTTCCAAAGTACTGAACTTACAGCAAACTGGGATCTTGGATTACCCTGCAAGGTCAGAGCTCTGATAGCATAACTGCAGGGCCAGAGAGAAAAAAACTCTCTGAGGATGCTGAAAGAAACTCTGCAGCTCAAATAATTCCCTTTGTCCCTCTTGGTCAGATCTGATCAGTGACTCTGGAGTTACATGGGAAGTTGAGCTCCTAAGCATGGAATTTTATTTGGTATAAAGATGGGGTTGATCTCCCCATTTTTAAAGCTGGGTGTTCCTCTCCTGCTCAGCCAGCACCAGGGCTGAGGATGGTCTTCCCTGACCCCCTGAGAGGTGTCCCTGCTGCTCCCAGTGCTGCTGCCTGTCTCAGTGTGCATTTCAGGTGTAATCCTGCCTGGATTAAACACTCCCAGAGGACCATTTTCCTGCCACTGTGAATTATCCATTCTGAAGGACTCTTGATGTTGCCTTGTGAGTGCTGGGTGAGAAGGCACCTCCCCAAACTGTGCTGTCCCCTGGCCATCATGGGTTCACTGAGTGCTTTGAGTTGGGAGGGACCTTCAGGATCACCTTCCACCACCCCCTACCATGGGCAGGGACACTTTCCTCTAGCCCAGGTTGTTCCAAGCCCTGTCCAACCTGGCCTTGAACACTTACAAGGTTGGGACATCCCTCTCTGGGCCACCATGTCACCCTGTAGCTGGAGAGAGAGAGGCTGCTGTCCCAGCCCCAAGCACACACCAGCCCCTGCACTGAGCTGTTCCCATAGTGTGGTTTCTGCCACACCAACCAATGTGAGTAGAGTTTTTAGAATGTGCAGATATTGTTAGCAAAGCCCCCAAGTACAAAGCTGAAATTAGAGGCATTGCTTCCTGTAACATCTCCGTGTGGTCACTCAAGGAGGGAGAATGGAACAGAGCTGGGTGATTGTGCAATGAGAATGATGTGAGAGAGATGGTTATCAGGGACAATGCTCCAACTATATTGTTACATGAAACTTCTCTTTTTAGAAATGTTTCCACATTTGGAACGTGCAAGCATGGCACTAAAATGCAACTAGAATGATTATTACTGTCCTGATGATTTTAAATATTTTTATCAGTTAGGAAGGATGGCATCTAGAGCACTTTTGTGTCTAAAGATGGCTCCATGTAAAAATCAGAGAATTGTGGAATGATTTGAGTTGGAAGGAACTTTAAAGGTCACCCAGCTCCACCCTCCTGACATGGAGAGGGACATCTTCCACCAGACCTGGCTGAGAAGCTTGAGGGGAATTCAGAAAAACACCAGAAATCAAATTGATGTAGAGAAGTAGGAAAGGATCAGTAATGGAAAGAGGGTGTTTACTAAACACAAATGCAAAGTCCTACACTTAGATAAAAAATAAATGGAATGTAATAAATGACCTCCTGAGAGTCTTTCCAGCTTTCCCTCTCCCTGGTTCTGTAACCCAACATCCTGTTGATAGCAGGAAATTGGATGGAAATGCCTCAGCAGGAAATTGGATGGAAATGCCTCAGGAGTTCCCATTTTCCACAAAATTTCCTACTTCCCTAACAACTCTGCAATATGTGAGGGGTGTGAAGGTCTCCAAGGCAGGGGAGCAGCCACCTCTGGGCACACTGGGAATTTCTATTCCCTGTGACCAGTTAAGGCTCCCTGCAGTGCTGCAGCAAGGACTGCACAGCAGGCTCAGGAGAAGGGGGGAAATGTTGCTGCTCTGAAATGCATCTAAACCATGAGAATAGTTTCAAAGCAGAAACCTGCAGCAGGTCTCATGTTTTCCATTTTCACGGGTGGACATGTAGGGTGATTGCCATGATGTGTGTGTACTGTAACACAAACCACAGTTACAATGTGTAAGGGTTCTCATGAACCCCAAAACTTGATGATGAGCTGATAACCAGTTACTTCTATTAATTCTCTAAGAAATTGTCTTGCTGACAAGAAGAGAGCCCCCCTAAATCTATAAAACTATTAAAAACCTCTATGAAACACTTTGTTAAATCGTGGCTCTCTGGGAGGCTTCCTGCATGTGTCACAAAGCCTGAAACACCAACCTACTCACTCTGCACAGCGCAGGGATTCCTGTACCCAAGGTTTTTATCACATACCAAAGGCTCTTCACACTGATTTTCAGGCCTGGCTTGTGATGATTCCTGCAGAATCTTGTCTTTACTGTTGTTGATAAGAGTTATTAGGAGGAAATTCCTCCTTGTGAGGGTGGGGAGGCCCTGGCACAGGTTGCCCAGAGAAGTTGTGGCTGCCCCATCCCCGGAAATGTCCAAAACCTGTCTGGACAAGATTTGGAGCAGCCTGGGCTAGTGGAAAGTGCCCCTGCCCAGGGCAAGGGGGACACTGGATGATCTTCAAGGTCCTTTCCAACCCAAACCCTCTGTGATTCCCTCTTCCCATTATTTGATATTTTTCCAGGGCTGCACAGCAAAAGATGGGAGCCTGAATTCTGATATTGTAGCCTCAGCTCTGCTTAGATCAGTCATAGAATCCTTTGGGAGGTCACAGCCACTCCCTGACTCTGGATGGGAAGAGAAATTTTTTCCTGACTTCCTGGTGTGATGTGAGACTCAAATCACACAGCTCATTTTAGGATTTGAACAGTTCAGGTGAAGCAGGGACAAAGATTTGTTTTTCACCAAAGTATTTTGGTACTGCAGCACTGAGACTGCAAAATGGAAAATAAGAAAAAAACATGTTTTGATAGATTTCATCTTTCCTAAATGCAGCTCTATACTCAAAGCAGCCCTATACCTCTCAGTCCCTCCTAAACTGATTTGTCAGTGATTTTTGGGATGCCACTCCCTTTTCATGCCCTGGATCCAGGCCACTAAAACTGCTGCAAATTCTAACAGTTCTTATTCTAAAGGAAATGAACCATCAAACACACTGAGACAGGAACAACTGTTGTCAACAACTCATCCTGTAAAATGAGCCTCATAACAGTATTAATGTAGGAATAATTTAACTCAGTGAGCATCACCCCCAGAAATGCTGGCTACAAGGTATTCTAGATGTTTAACACAAAGTAACAGTTAAAGCAAAAAGTGATTAAAATAAAAGCACTCTCTAACTACCTGCCTGAGGACTACAATGATCCAGCCCCTTCGGAACGTTGTAGCCCCTCAGGTTACTGAAAAGGAGTGCAGGAAGAGCTGTTCTCAGGCTGTGGGTTAACAGCTCACCAGATGCCCTTTTATAAGCCCTGTAATGTACTGAAACCCCAAAACCACTGCAATGTGATAAACTCACCAGCCTCACACATGCCAGTGTTCTGCAGGTAGGTCCGGCACCGCTCTTTGTGCTCCTCTAATGAGCTCCTCTGCTTGTAGCTCCTTCCACAAAACTCACATTTGTATGGCTTCTCCACTAGAAAAAGAAACAATAAAGGAATTAAAATAACCACAAGAGACCACTAAAACACTGTTTTGCTTGAAGTGTGATGGTTAGAGCTTTGTGCTGGTGGGGGACAGCACAGCACCGCTGGTCTTGATTAAATCAGAATCTCATTTATCCTTGGCAGATAAGCTCATTTTTGACTTTGATTCTTTGTGAGGTTGAACTTTTTCTGTACAGTGCAGTGCAGAGATAACATCTATCATTTAGAATTAGGGTTTTCTTTCTGAGCCCATGTAGAACACAGAATACAAATTCAAGGGCAAGCACAACCTGGCTCCTGAAGAACTGGGGCAGCTAAGATCGAGTTATACCTGACTTGATTTCCAAGTCACCTCAGCTCTGTGCCTCCATTTCCCCATCTCTAAAATGGACAGAACACCCTACCAGGCTTGAGAAGGAACATCTGTTGAGCATTTTAAGAGATTCAGATGAAAGGCACTACACCCCAGTGAGGTGGCAATAGTCATCTGCCTGCGATTATGCTCCTGGGATTTTCCTCACAGCTCAGAATGGGATGGAAGTCCCAGCAAAGCACGTCTCAGACTCTCCTCAAGTTCAGAGCTTGCTGGCACAGCCAGCTCCACTCATAGGAAAATGAGCTGACAAGGTGGTGATGGGTCAGAGGTTGGACTTGATGATCTCGGAGGTCTTTTCCAACCAAAATGATTCTGTGAAAATACTGTGGAGTTATTTGTGTGAGCATGTTTGTGGGCTGTGACATGGATTCCCACAGCCCCTCTCTCTGCACCAAGAGCAGGGCCAGCCCCGAGCTGGTTCCAGAAGCACCAGTGAGTGGTCACTGCTCTGTGTTGAGCCTCTCACAGGCTGAGCAAACCTTACTGACTGTCTTTTCCACACCGAGTGTCCCAGTGACACACATCCAAAACACATGGAGTGCCTGTGAAGTCACTTACCAGAATGTGTCCTTAAGTGACCCGTAAGCGCATCCCTCCTTTGGCAGGCATAACTGCACAGGTGACACTTAAAAGGTTTTTCCCCTGTGTGTAGTTTAATGTGGCGGAGGAGGTTTCCCTTCTGAGTAAAGGAAGCTCCGCACTGATTACACTGGAATGGCCGTTCACCTTAAAATGACATACAGAAAAGGACATTTAATGGTTACGTGGGTATCATGCTGTCCTCTGCCTTTTTGGGAGAGGAAAGAATGAGATATTGGATCGATTTCTTTCTATAGAAACACACAGAGTGTGACTTCAGTGGGAGGGAGGTGCAGCTCTGGTGTCAGAGCTGCTCGTAGCATATGTAGGACTATGGAAAACACTGCACAGTTCTTCCATGGAAAGAAGTGCTCTGGAGGAGGCTGATTCCAACAAGCCAGCAATTTTTAGAAGGAAAAAAAAGTCTTATCTCACTGCAGGCTGAAACTTAAGATGATCATTGGTTTGTTGCCAAAGTATGGCACAGAGAGAAATTTATACACAGACTGAAAATGGCAGCACAAAACCAAATTAACTTTTGCTTTGTGCCAGAAATACTGCATTACATAGTGCCTTTCATCCAAAATTCTTAAAATGCCTCACCAACTTGCTTTTAATCATATTCAATCCCAATAAGAAGAAAAGTGGGTAAAGTGAGGCACAGAACAGCGAGTAACTTGATAAAGATCACACGTAGTGTCAAGGACAGAACAAGAAAACCCTGATTTCAGTATCCTTTTTTAAAATAACTAATCTAGAATAAAAAATATATCATCTTTTCAGTACTCCAGCTCTTACAAGAACAACAGAGGGATATTTACCAGTGTGGCTACGCTTATGAACCATCAAGACATTGAGGCTAATGCAGGCTAATCCACAGATATCACAATTCATCTTTCCACTAGCTGGCCTGACGTTGTCGTATGAACCCGAGTGTCTTTCCAGTTTAATGCTCTCATATTCGTTATATTCTCTGGGATATGTGTAAGGCAGCTCAGATTCTTCCAGGTTTTCCATAGGTTCAGAATTTAAAGCACTCTCCTCTCTTTCAGTGTATTCACCTTTCACTTTAATCACATCATCTGCGGGTAAAACAAAGCACAGGAGTGAAAACAGGCTAACCTTACACACAGTGAGGTACCTTAGGAAAAAATACACTAAAAATTATATAGAATAACAGTATAAATATTCCTAAAAGTTCTACTGAAATATGCAGATGAAGAAACGAAACTTCACTGGTCAAAGACACTTAGTGATACTCACAGTGAGATAACCCTTGAAAGCAATTAACCTGCCTGGTAATTATCTTTGATGAGAATTTCCTTCTACAGATTATGAAAGTACAAACATCTCCTGAAATTACTAGCCAGGATTCAAAAGAAAATACTTTTTCACACCACTCAAAATTATTATTTTTTATGGAAGTCAGCATTTCAGGTTGCTTCCGTGAACTGGAAATACAGAAAGACACAAATTAAAAAGAGTAATTATATCTTATACTTTCTTGTGGAACCTCTGGTGCTTGGAACAAGCCTAGGAAATAGGTCTGAGCAGTGTAGGACTCCCAGTTCTCCCATGGGGCAGATTCTTACTAGTTAAGCCTAATCAATAATCCTAATTTCCTCTTGCAAATCACAGGTTTTCTCCATAGCTCTCAGACATGTGAGGAGCAGTTAATAATCTTGATTTACTATGTGAGTAAAACTAGCAGAGACAGGGTTTCCTGATAAATAAATACACCCCAGAACTGCCGACAGATTTTCCTGAAATAATTTTGTGAGGATGTGGCCAAGAACCTGGTGCCTCCTGAAGATCAGCACCCAGGGCCTTCAAACAGGTTCCTTGACCTGTAGCCAGCCCAGAGGAATCCAAAGGCATTGCCTAAATGAATGCAGCTCCATGGCAAAGGTGCTTGTAACAGGCAGCTAATGATTTACTAACAGAGTAAAAATGAAAGCAAATTGGTCACACTGTATAAACAGCTGATGATTCCCGACTTAGGGTGCTGACTTTCCTTTCCACAATTAACTCCAACACTACCAGCACTTCCAATAAAATCCATAATAACTGCCAGGTCAGCTTTTTTCCTTCTTAAAGCTGGCTGAGAAAATTGGAGCTGTTCAGCCTGGAGAAGAAAAGGTTCTGTGGAGACCTCAGAGCACCTTGCACCATCTGAAGGGGTCACGAGAGAGGCAGAGAGGGACAATTCATCATGAGCTGGAGTGATAGGACAAGAGGGAATGGCTTTAAGGTGGAAGAGGGGAAATTGAGGTTGGGTATGTGGAAGAAATCCCTCCCTGTGAGGATGAGGAGGCCGTGAGCTGTGGCTGCCCCTGGATCCCTGGAAGTGTCCAAGGCCAGGTTGGATGGGGCTTGGACCAATCTGGGAGAGTGGAAGGTGTCCCTACCCATGGCAGGGGGTGGCACTGGATGAGCCCTAAGGACATTCCAACCCAAACCATTCCATGGTTCTCTGGCTAGAGACAGACTGAGGTTGAAACTCCAGTCGTGCCTCAAGCTACCAAGTGAAGACGAGCACCACGAGATGCACCACATGGGCTTCCTGTTTGAAAGCCTTGTTCTCTGGCCACCTGCTCCTCCCTCCAGCAGAGGGTTAGACAGTTCAATCTGGCACTGAATCACTCGTCCTTTCTCCAAAGTACAGAACATGAACTGCTGAATATGTATTAGCTCTGGTTCTGAATAATAAACCACATCAAACACCGAGAACAAACAATGGGTGGCAGCGAAAATGAGGTGGCGACATAAAAGCAACGTTGAAAAAGGAAGATCTGGCAACCTAAACTTTCATGAAATCAAAATTTTCAGCTACATTTTAGGGAGAAAATCACTCCTCTGTCCTAATTGATTCTATTAAGCCCTGCCAATCTGTCTGACTTTGGGCTGAGCTGGGGGAAATAGGTGGGTGATGGTTTCTTTGTCCTACACAGGACCCCACAGTAATGTGGAAAACTCTGAGATCCCTCTTGTGCTCTCCTTGGATGGAGAGATTGATGAAAGAATGGGGTTTTCTCCCATATTGTGTGTTTTTATCCCCTATACTGGAAAATATTTAGATTTTGCTGTTGGGACTTGCTGCCCCAGTCCCAGATGAGCTCAAGTGGGTTTAGGTGTTAGCTCAGAGGGTCACAGGGAACTCCAGATTCACCCAAAAATGGGCTGTTTTTCTTTGTGGATCCTTCAGTACCAGCTCTGCTTCACATCCCATGGATTCCTGCTTCCACAGAACCAGGGCTTCCTCTGAAGGTGCCAACTGCTGCCAACTCCATCTCCAAGGATGAGGGTGATCTTCCTATCAAGTCTCCTTCAAAATTAGTTTATATAACCATTTCCATCATTCCAAGGAAAAATGATTGCTAGTTGCTGAAAGCAGATTTCAACACCCATTCATTTTCCAGGAAAAAAAAAAAAAAAGAAAAAGAAAGAAAAAAAAGGGCAAAAAAAAGCTTTTTTGGTTGGTTGGTTGGTTGTTTTTTTCCCTCTCAAAAGGAGGCTGTTCCAAAATAATTTGCTACATCCTGCCCAGCATGGTAAAAGGAAGTACCCAGTGCAGCTGCACCTTGTTGGTGTTTTCAGAAACAATTTCAATTCCCACTTTCTACTCAACGTCTCACCTTTTGTCTGCATCACAGGCAGTTGTGCAAGAGTGGAGGCCAAGCTGTGACCTCCAAAGGAGGCTTCTGTGCTGTTTGCTGCTCTTTGTCACCACAGCTCTTGGCTCACAGCTCCAGAGCTGTGCCAGGGTCTGTGGGTACTGGTTTGAGCCCCCCATGGCTTGGGGACTGGTGCAAACTGGGCAAATCATCTTATGATTCCACCGTGGAAAATAATCACCTCTGCAGTTTCCATGCTGCATGTAAGGCTTGTGTTTCCTCGTAGTAACAGAGGAGGATGCAGCTGAGTTTTTGATTAAGGCTTTTCCATCCCTGCCTTTGCCAAAAAATGATCTATTTCAGCTGTCTGTGGCATCCAAAGTTCAAGTTTTTTTGTAGGTATTTGAAGGATTTCCACAGAAAAATTCACCTTCTGATGAGTGGGAGCAGGAGAAGCCACTGGGGAAGAGGCTTTTTAACCCAACAATAAATTTGAAGGGTTGAAATTTTTTCACCTGTTATGGTTTAGAGACTGCTTCACCTCCTGACAGCCAGACAGGAGACAGCTTTAGTGCAAAGCAGTCTGAGGAAAAGATGGCTCAGTATATGTTGGACTAAAATTATCCAAGTGATTGCAGAGTCTGGAGCCACCAGATGACTTCTCCAGGCCAGACTTTTCTCTGTACTGGCATGCAGAGGGAATAACGTGTGATCAGGAGATTGGCAGCTGTGTGGAAGGTTTTTATCTGTCACTTAAAAATCATATCAACATATTTTATTAGATATGGGAGTTTCCAGGCTGGTCTGCCTTAATCAAGAGGGAGGAAGCTGTGACTTCATGTAGAATAGGGGAATTTAACTGAGGAAAAACACAATTATCCCTAAAAAAACTAAAAAAGTTTCCACAATGGGAAAAAATAAGTGCTATTATCTCTTCTATTATGCAGTAAAGAGGTTGTAAGAGAAAAAAAAGAAAGCATTCATGGAGTCCAAGACAGGGAACTATTTTTCTTGAGGCAGTTCATGGAGTTAATATACACTGAGAAAAAAAAGCTGCAGCTTTTACAGAACAAAGTGCTGGTGTGATGCGTTAAGGCTGATGCACATGGTTTCATTTCCTGGGGAGATGATTACAAGATGAAAGACATACTCCAGAGTAATATTTTTGTTTCACCTGAAACACTGTAAAAACAATGGGTTCTGGAAAAAATCCAAAATAAAGCTGCGGTGGCAACTTCAGACTGAGTCACCACCCAAACAGTGCTTGTGTGTGCTCTATAAAATGATAGAATCACAAAGGGTTTGTGTTGGAAGGACATTAAAGCTCATCCAGTTCCACCCCCTGCCCTGGGCAGGGACATCTTTCACTCTCCCAGGTTGGTCCAAGCCCTGTCCAGCTCAGGGATGGGGCAGCCACAGCTGCTCTGTGCCAGGGCTTCCTCAGATCCCTCCCAGGGAGGGATTTCTCCCATATATCCAACATGGATTTCCCCTTTTTCACCTTAAAGCCATTCCCCCTTGTCCTGTCACTCCTGTTCCTGAAGCAGAGCCCCTCTCTGTTTTCTTTTAGGTCCCTTCAGATACTGGATGGCTGCTCTGACATCTCCATACAACCTCTCTTCTCCAGGCTGAAAACGCAGAAATAAAAAAGTCAGGAGAGCCAAATAATCAGGGTAAGTTAGAGAGTTTCTGAATCTCAGCTGTTTTCTCAAGGAGGAAGTTTCAGAAGGAAGACCCCCCAAATTCTCCATTTAATCTGAAGCTCTGGCATCAAATACAGAGGAGAGAACATAAGTTTTGTCCTGTTGTTTAAGCAAAGTTTACCAGGAAAAGCACAAGGAATAAAACCCAGAAGCCATTAAAGACAACGGCAGGAAAGGGTGATGTAGCTCAAGTGTTTTACAAGGAGTGGGGTCATAATCGTGAAATCCTCAGCACATGCAAAAAGTCAACTGGGTAACAAAGAAACTTAATCATCTTAATGTGGCATTTTAATGATGCTGCTGATTTGCTGTGCCAATTCAGAGATAATGAGCCCCTAATGCTACAGATGTTCAGCCAGACTAAAGGAAAAAAANTTTCACCAGAACAAAAGAAAAAAAAAAAAAAAAAAAAAGGAAAAAGGAAAGCTTTTCTTGTATGCCATTTCCTAACTATCCAATTAAACAAATTGTGAGAGCATATAAATAGTTTACCAGGTTTTGACAGCTGTTAATGGGATTCAGATGCCAAGGAACAAGAAGGGAGTCGATGTGGGGCATATTGGAGAGTTCTTGTGACTACCTGGGTTTGACAGGTATTAACTGAAGATTCATCACTGTTATCCCCACAAAACCCTACAGACACATGCCAGAGCTGCTCCCCTCCCAGAAGGAGGGACTCCTGCACCTAACCCAGGCTAGGACAGAGAGTGGTGAAGCTGGAAAAGTCAGCAGAGTTTCTGAATTCAAGGCAGAATCCTGCAGGTTTGTGAGAAACACCTCAGCAATGGAATCAGCACACTGGGAGCAAAGATAAGTCATGAATAAAAAAATTCCATATTCCTTAGTGAATAAAGAGAGTAGTACATCCCATAAAAATTATAAACCAGGGGAAAAGAATTAAAATAAACAATGCTATGCCTAAGTTTTTTCCTCAAACAACAAGAGAACAATTACAATGTATATACTGAGAATTTGGAGCTTCTAACTAATGGGGAATTATAAAATGTGAAGTGACACAATAGCAATATGAGATTTTAATTTGTTTTAATGAGGCAACACTATCAGAGTTAAGATAACTTTTCTCCTCGTTTTTCTTCTACCCCACTGCAGATATCCATCTAGGGAGGGGAAAGGATTTCAAGCCTTTTTGGCCCACCCTAGTTTGTTTTCCCTCTGACTCCAGCCTGAGCTCCCTTTTCCCAAGAGCTTTTATGAGATCATTGTTTGCCAACAAAGAAAGAGCAATCACCTCACAGCAGAGTTAACTTCCAGCCAGACAGCAGAAACAACCACCCCAACCAGGACATGGTGACAAGAAATGCCCTTGCAGGATGCAGACACTGGGCCTGTCCCATTCCTGGGGTCCCTTTTTGTGTCACTGAGGGCCAAAGCAAAGATTTCTGCACTAGAGACCACAAATATTGCATTTATTACTTGGACATATTGGCTTTGGGTTTATTTAATCTTTGTGTCTTTTACTATTTTCTTAGTACTGTTGTTCAATAGTCATTTTTATACAAAAAGCCTTGTACTTGTTTTGTTTAGATACTTTCTAAAGCAGACGTGAGTGGTAATTCCTAAATGACCCAGTGCAGAATGCACCTGGTGGAAATTTCACTTCTAAATATAGGAAAGAAACTTTCATCATTCCCCTTTGTGGAGTGCAGGCTCAATGGTAATGAGTCTCCTCGGCTTTATTGTGACTTGAAACAAAAATAGAAACAAATCAAATTGAAATGCAGCACTGAGAATTGGAAAGAAAATAAAAAAAATCAGCCAGGCATCATTTTCCAAGTGCTCAGATGTGTATTTTCTACTTCATTAATACCAGTGCCTCTCTATCATTAAAGCATAGTGTAATTTATCTAGTTGTACAATTAATTGCAAAATAACAACAACCAAACAACACACGTCTTTTCCAAGCTCGTGTAAGTCAGGAAACTTGAATTATGTAACTGGTTCTTCAAGCATCTTACTTAAAACAAAGATTTTTCTTATAAAGATTGATATTCCCATGGAAATCTATGATTTCACGTGCAGTATTTCCCTTCTATTATAATTTTCTGCCTAATCATATTCTAGTGTTTTTCTAGGATTTTCATTCAAAAGGTTTCCAAGTTATGAAGTTATACTGACAAAAATAGGGGTAAAGGAGAAATGCTCCCCAAAACTGAGCACTCCCAAAGCTGGAGTAAAACAGGACAAACTGCACAGCACCACTGTGCAGTGCTGGGTTTAGAGAAGGAAATGGAATTTGGCTTCATTTAGCTGCATTTAAATGCTCTTAACTGAAACTACAAACAGAGTTTGGGGAAGCAGAATGACCTTCCCTGGGACAAACTGGACCAGTGTCCTGAAAACTATGGCTTGTGTATGCTGAAACTACCATGGGACTTTATTTTGCTTGTTTAATTTTAAAAAGTGGCAATAATTTGCTATTTTTACTTAACTTTCTACACCCCCAGTGCTGGAGGGGAGCACAGTGGGAATGCCATCCCACATCCTCAGGCCTGCAGGGCCCAGGTTTTCCAACACCTGTCCCAGATGAAATTTGGTTTAATTTTGACACCTGTTAACGTTATCCTTTCAGATTTGAATATCTTTGAAGTCTCCCTCTTACAAAAAACACTCAGAAAAAGATGAAACTGTACGAGCTCTTCCCTTCCTTTGCTGTTAAGATACCATCATCCAGAGAAAACATTTCTAAAATTACAATTCCTGAAGTCCAGCAAGGCAGATACAATCACAACCGTTAAATCAGACTTCAATGAGACAGTTAATCAGAGAACATCTGGACCCAACAGTCAGACTGAGAAAGGCCACATGTTACATTCAGATAATCACTGGCATTACTTATATCAAGGGACCAATCACTAATGTGACCACTCAGGCACGGTCGACTCTGGTCAACTGTGCTTCAAATGAACTTCAAACCTGAGAAATTCAAAGTATAATTTCATTTAATCTTTGTAAATTCATCCCCCAGGAGCCTTTCTGACAATGCTATATATTCTTGTAAGAAAAATTAAATAGTGAGAGAAAATAAGATAAAATCATATGAAGAACAGGGAAATCTGTGATAAATATCTGAGGAATTTTGACACATGTAGCTTGGTTCAGATGTTCTTGAACACCTTGAACAGTGCACTGATTTGATTGAACTATAAAAAAATTCCAGTAGTAAAAAATCTCGATTTGAATCTTAGATTACACCTGTATCATCTCCTATTTGAGGTTCTTTAATCAAATATTTGCCGTTTACTTTTAGAATAGCCTTCTAGAGGAGCGAGTGCATCCCCTTTGTGTTCCCTTACTCACGCTTCTCTCACAGCTCTGTCCCAGCCTAAACGTTCCCAGGAGCCCGCGATCCAGACCTGCAGAACAAATCCAGCCCTCCCTGGAAGAGCGGGATTACCCAGAGCGCCCGTCCGGGAGCACCTGCAGCTCCCAGAGCCGCTCCTGGAGGTGGAGCTGCTGCTCCAGGAGAGGAGCGCGGCTGGCACGGCAGGTGAGCGCAGCCACACGCTGCTCGCCGGGAGTACAGCGAGCAGAGCTCCGCATTTTCAGAGTTCCTGCGGAGCGGGAGAAGGAGCTAAAGCCGGAACAAGAGCTGGAACCAACGCAGAGTGATGGGGGACGGAGCTGAGGACACGGCCCGGGGAGCCGCAGGTGAAACGGGCACGGAGCACCCGCAGCAAACCCTGCAAGCTCAAAGTCAGCCAGCAACGAGACACAAAAGCCACCAATTACATGGCTCGGGGGACTATTGGTATATATTTTAGCAAAATTTTGACTCTTGTGGATCTGTTTCCCTTTCCCCATACTTTTCCAGCAGCACAGTGAACCTGTCCCTTCAGCTCCCATTTTGTGCCAAATGAACGGCCTGATTTGGGGGTAAAATGTGACTCCTCCCTATTAACTGATTTCCTTTCCCCCATCTGTATTTCCAAAAGTGGATTATTTCCTACAACAACATGTGATTTGAGTTCCTAGGGCCATTTTCTGCATCTTCACTTATTTTCCGCTGGGAGGCGTGAGGAGGGATCACAACTCATCTATCTTGGACTAAATTTAATTTCTATGCCAAAGGAATAAATATTTCTCTCTCCTGTAATTTCGGGAAATTATTTTGTATGGATACAAAATACATATTATAGAACAAGTGGAAAAAAAAAAAGAAAAAGGAGTTTTGAAAGTTAAGGAATGAAGCCTATAATCTGTTGGATTACTCTGTGCATTCATCCTCTTTCCAGCCCTTGCTCTGTCTGAGAGCTTCCACTGGGAGTCAGGATATCTCAAAAGTAAATTCTGTTTTCTAATCACTCTAATGGGTTAATTAGAATAAGAAATAGCTGCACTTTTTGATTATCTCCAGGCAATCAGAGTGTCTGTGTCAGTGCTGAGTGCTCAGGATAGTCCAGCTGATGTCAATCATTTACAGGCTGGGTGACACCACCGCCCCGTTGATGTCACCGAGCGTGCCTGGCAGCATTCCTGCCGCTGACGGCACAGTCTGAAGAGTTCAAACAAAGTCAAGAGGATCGTTTGTTGATAAGGAAAACGCGGCTTTCAGTCCCAGTAGAGCCCCCAGAGAAGCCTGACCCGTTCAGCACAGGCTCCTTGTTAGGTTTAGCACTACAGAAATCCCCTTGCAGTGAACTTCTGCTGATGTTGTGAGATAACCCCGAGTCCCATGAGCGCCGGGGCTCGGGCTGGGCTTGGGAGATGTAATATTCTGATAAAAAACGGCACTTCCTTTCCAGGCAGATAAGTGCGTGTTCTTGCAGCACCGCTGGAACCTCACTGAGCGCCCCAGCGAGGCTCTGTCACCTCTCCTGCCTCACTCCAGCCTTTCAACCGCCCCCCTCACACACCTCAGTGCAGCAGCAATTAACATCCATAAACCACAAATGTGGCTTTTATCTCTTTTTAGCTCACAACCATGAAAGCTCGCTGACATTCATAACACCCCAAAAGTTGTCTGCCTCAACAGCTGAGAGAATTAAGACATAATTAAACATTCGTGCTTGACTGCGACTCCCAGAGGAAGGAACGTGGCTTTTTTAATTTAATTTTTAAATTAAAGATGTGTCAACTTTGGCCACCGAAGGTAACAGTGTTGGGGGCACATAAAGAAACAGGGGAAATCAAGTGCTTCCCCCCTGCTCTCATTGCTTGTCTCTTTTCAGACTAGACACAGGAAGCACCATGGGAACGGTGTATTTTTATGGTTGCAGGCGAGCATACACCATGTGCACCACAGCGTGCAGCTTCCAGTCCCTTGAGGCAAGAAAAGGGGGTTTTGTTTCTTTTTTTTCCTTCTTCCCCATCAAGCTTTTAATTACCATTTTACTATAGCCTGCTGCCTAATTGTTTGCCCGATAGTTAGTGCTGATCATCATGGAAGCCTGTTTAACAGGGGGGTGGAATAGGGCAAGTTGAGATGTTTCCATGGAATGGCATCTCACTTGTGTCAGGACACAAAAAACATAAACTGGTGTGTTTGTACAGGCTCAGAGAAGTACAAATATGGAACCGTTTGCTGGAAAAGTGGAATTTTTTAATACCAAATGAGCCACAGTGATGGTGTTTCAGCCCTATACATTAATTTAGGGCTTTTATGAACTATATGTAAGCTTTTAGAAGGATCCCAGCACCACTTTCAGCATAAAAGGATCCATCAAACCAAGTCAGACAACATCTAGACTTAAACAGGTCCAGCTTCTGCTCAAAGCCTCAGAATAATTCCCCACAACATACTTACAGTGTCACTCATGAATAATGCAAGAGTCACAAAAACATGTAGTCCAAGGATCTGGAAGATTCCTGCTCACTACGGATGGCTGACAAGACTTGGAAAAACCAGACATAATTGTGCTGGAGAGAAGCATGTTACAGACATAGTAAGGCAGTGGAAAGCAGGTTATCAAAGGCCTGATCTCTCTCCGTGAGTCAGTGGCCTCATGTTCCCATGATGGCCTTCAGCAGATGGAACAAACCCCGGGGGCACGGATCATGCGGGGGTTCAGGAGAGAAAAAGGAGAGGTTTCTGTGTCACAGGCTGTCATCAGCCATGAATTGGGAAGGTGCTGGAGTGGAATTGCTCACTCACAAACATGATTAGCATTTATGAGAATCACATAAATGTTTTTCATTATTTCTATTCAAATTTGATGTAAAATGAGGGCATTAGTGAATGTGTCAATGTGCCAAATTTCAGGTGTAGGCAGGACACAATCCTTTTCCCAAGCCATCACCAATACTGATGATATTTCTATTCTGTGATCCTGGAGAATATTATATATTCATTTTTACCAGGGTTAGTGATCCCCAAAAGATAATCCTCCCACCAGGACAGCACTGTCAGAATGTGGTTTCATTTATAGAAATCAGACAGTAGTTACTGACCCACGAGGGCTGCTCAGGGACTAACAGAGTTGCTGCTATTTTATAGAGGGCATGACATGAAAGCTGAGATTATTTGTGAATTTCAGTCTCCAACAGCAACTGAACTGGTGTTGTTGGGAGGAAATTTAAGTGCACCTTCTGATCATGGCACGGCCTGGAGTACTAGCACAGCATGCTTAAATATTCAAGATTTATTGTGCTTCCGGTATCAGAATGACTGCAGAGAACAGTGTGTAAAGCACTGAGGCAAACACAATGTATATTTTATTTTGTGCCATTTTACATGGAGATGCTGGAGATACCTTTCTTGTGCATTTGAAGCAGCTTTCTCCTTGCTGTGTGGTTTTATTCCTACAGTGAGCAGCAAAGAATGGGCACTGTGGTAGTGAAGGTTCATACTCACTTTATAATGAATGAGCTGTAATGGTAAGGGAGGCTGCTGGAGGGGAATGATGTTTTATTGATATTTATAGCATTGTCTTTAAGATGTAAATTTTCAGTGTTTGCATTCCAGAACAAATGGTAAAGAGACTTTTAGAGATCAGCAGCAATATAAAAAATGAATGGTAAGAGCAGTACCAGCACAGTCTCTCACGTGTTGAAGTTGTTCCTGTCTTAAATGTGAGGAGAAGAGGGTGAGACATGGCACAAGCACAGGGAAGCCAGGGAACAGGAAAAGGACTTGCTTCATGCTGCATAGGAGCAGTATGGACATGGCTCCTGGAATGGGAAGGTGGGAAGGAGCTACAACAACTCCTCTCAGCTGGTCAATACTGAGGGGTTTAGGAAAGAAACCCTGTCCTGGTTTCCTGCACCCACAGCTCAGTGAGCAGGAGGAGTGAAGGGCTGGGACACTGGGAAAGCACGGGGAGGAGTGAGCTAGTGAGAGTGGAATTGGTGCAAGGGGTGGACAAACAGCTGGAGCATGGCTGTGAATATTTCATGTCCTGTGGGATCTGAGAGATCAGCTGCATTGGATGTAGAAAATGCTCAAGTCTTCCATATTCTATTTATTCTTTTAAACTTCTGTATTTAGGGTAAGCAGAGCAGAACTCACCTGCTCAAGGCAGGCTCTATATTGCAGACATCTATAATGAGCTAATCTCAACTGCAGATTCCTGCTAAGCAGCAGCTGCTCTGGGGATACAAGGCTTTTCATCCTAACCCAGACACCTAAATTTGGTCAGAAAACCCATGTGATGTCTCTCCATGAGTTGTCCAGAAAGGCCAGACACCAGCAGAGTTCCAGATACTGGCACTGTAGATCCTTGAGTGAAATTCATCTTACCACTCCCTTGAGTGTTTTATGTTTGCTTTCAATTTGTTAACCAATAAAACCATTTGGTCTTTAATAATGCAAAAGTATAACCTCTGCAAAAATAATCACATTAATGTTAGAAGGAACAACCAAAGCTACTTGCACAGCCAAAACATAATTCTTTAGTGATTTACTTGATTCATGTGATAAAAACCCTGCCTCAAACCCCCACCCAAAGCCACAGCTGTAATTTCCCTTGGCATTGCTGCACTGCCATGGACTTGTGGCACAGAAAAACTCTGTGAAACTGGTACCACCATGTGTGCTGTCCCCAGGACACGTGCCCCACATCCTCCACCAGGAACACTCCTCACTGGTTGTGGCTGAGGCCCCTGGCACGGATGAACACTCTCAGATCATGGGCAGGAGCTGTTGTTAATGCTGAGATTTCAGCTTAGGAGCTTCTACAGCATGGAAGAAACTCAACATCTGTGTCATAGACACATCTAAACCCCTGAGCTCTGAGGGCTGTAAGATTGCCAAGTTTCAGGAGCTGCTGCTGTTATCTCCTATAAATTAAGAGGACCTGCTGGTTTTTAAAGACAATACATATTAATTTACTATTTTAATTAATCCCTATGTTTTCTCTCAGACCTGTAGGAAGGGTATTTTCTTCAACAATAAACATGGTAAACTGACCAACCTCCCCTTCACCCACAGTTTAAAGTACAGCATTGCTGCTACAATTTTAAATTTTACAGCTCTAAGAGGTCCTGTGAATTTGAGGTAACTTGTTATTTCTTTCCAAAAAATGAACAAATTATCAAGTTATCTTTTAGCTATGAAAGTATTCAGCAGCATTAATAAAAATTGCAGTCCTAACATAGGGTTTGCCTATGCAAACTGCTCTTAGGAAATTGTTACCACACGCATTAAAGGCTCACTAGATGCATTTGTTCTTTTATCTTCCCATCCATATTTCATATATTCTGTAAAACTGACCTCAGTAAAATGCACGTGAGGTTCCCTGATGGAAAAGTGTTGCCTCCTCTTTAGAGTGTGATGAAAAGCTCTGAATGAATTGTATTGCTATTCCTTTTAAATGCATATTCTCATAGCACAATCAGATGAATAAAAAGACAAAATACAACTATTATTTTTCAGAATTCCAACTCTACTTTACCTCCTGCTTCTTCATTAGACTGATTGTGTTCCTTCATATCTTCCACATTATCCATGCTTTCCATTTCCTGGGATTTGTTCAGATTACAGTCTGTCAAATCCTCTTGTTCTTCTGGGAAAAAAAAAAAAAAAAGGGCAAAAATAATTAACTATTTATTGTCCAAAAATATTTCCAGATGATTCCCTCAAACAAAGCACCTGCACACTTCCAGCACTGCTGACAGTACCCACAATGTTATTTTTACAGATGCACTGGTTGCACTTTGGGGAAATCCTACACAAATTCTCACACATACATCTGGAACCCATTTTCAGATTTTGCCCAGATCTAAATATTCTGGAGATTATTGTAAATGACAGCAGGAATCAAATCCAGTATATCTAACTCTATCATAGGTGCTGTGACAACTTCTGTGAGCAGGGATGGAGTTTCTTGGAGCAAGGTAAAGGGATCACAGCTCCACTTTTTTCTTTAGGGGAAAATATTAATCATTCTGGCCTTAGGCCAGAAAACTGCTCAAGCACAGGTAATCAAGGCCTCTCTGAACCCACTTGCACTTCTCTGCTTAATCTGCTTGTGTATTTTTAAATATCAACATTATCATGCAGATCAGAATCCCAGAGATCTCAGCCTCTGTCCTCGGATATAAAGACACATTTTTAACTGCACTGAAATTTATTTGGGTGAAGTGTTTCCAAAAAAGCCTCTTTCATTAACCCCATGATTCAAACTAACTCCATTTTATGTGTATTTCTGTAAATTTCAGATCAGTATTTCATTAAAAAAAACCAGTATTTTCTTTCAAACATTATGGGAATTTTTTAAATTTACAGTAATACTGTGAAATTGCTGGTAAATTCTTTAACCTACTGAGAGCTGGATGGTAACACCCCCAATCCTTCTCAAGCTAAATATTACATTGGAGCTGAAAAGAGGCTCGACTTTTTGATTAACAAGAAAGTGAAACACTTGTCAAACTCACTCAGGAGGTTTGTTTTCATATTTTCAGAAATGCAGTCAACCAAGAGAATTGTATTATTCTTGCTTCCCTAATCAAAACTTCCAGCTTTCTCCTGAAAATATTTCCTTTCCTTCTATACAGTCCATTTTTCCCACTTCACTATGATTTTTCTATGTTATATTGAACTTCCACGTTTTTATTTCATCTCTGTAATTTACTTTTTTTTCCCTTTAATGTCTCTCTTTGTACTTTTGACTCTGTTTTTCAGCGTTCTGGGACCCTAAACCAGCTGCAATTCATGTCTTTTTCTCCATTTAAATGTAAAATTGTCAAGAGAGGGTGGAAGAACACAACTGAACAGCACAGTACCTGCAGCTATGGGCTGTTCCTGAGGGTTACTGAGGTCCATCCCGGGCTGTGAATCTGCAAAAGACAGAAAAGCAGCCTGAGGTGTCTAATATTTAGAACAGTTCATGACACAGTTGTTACAATCTTATAAATTCCTGTTTTCTTGGCTGAAAGTAAAATTGAAAAAGAAAAAGTTTCAAAGAAATAAAAAACAAATTAGTATCATGCTTCACTTCTTTATATCCTGAGCACTGATCTGTGCCCAGAAAAGGGATTAAGTATGATTTTCTAACTTCAAAAATTATATAACAGAGTACCTTATGCTTTCGATTTACTCATTGAGTACCTTGTGAGCACAATGCAGCCATAGTAACTGTAGGAAATTAATTTCTCTAAAGCACAAAGATATTTTTACATTCCTTTTCCAATAAAAAGGGAAACCCCCGCTACCTTCACGAGATCTACTTGTGAATGGGAATGCAAGTCTGATTCCCACTGAGAAATTCCAAAAGGGATCAAATGCTAGGAATTTTAAACATTTTTCAGGGGACTACCCGTGTGGCCTGGTTTCCCAGAGTGCAGGGGGCTCAGCAGAGCTCTGAAGCCAGCACAAGCTGCAGGTATTCCCCTTGTCCACTCCAGTGCCCAAAGTTCATCCCTTGAGTTGAGCTGGAGGCACAGAGCTGAGCTGTCCCATTATGTCTTTACTGAAGGCCTCCTTGCCTTTAGATTTCATTCTTAGGAGGCTGAATTTTTAACACAGACACTGTTACCTGCTTTCTTCCTCCTCTTTCCTGTAGCTTTCCCCCTCCCTCTTTATTTTTTACATGCCATAACATCTTTTATCAGCTTTGAACCTAAAAAATAATAGTTTCTGGACCGGGAAAATTTCTTCCTGGCAGTTACATAACAGAAACACCCAGGCAGCGGGCATGAGGTGTTAACCACGGGTGACATTTACCCCATAATTATCTGTCTTTACCTCCTCTGCATATGGAACTTTTTTGTGGTCTCTGCAACGTTAAAACATAAAGCTCTGGTAACTCTCCAACGAGGCAGCCTGGTATCAGAAGAGGTACTCCAAAAAAACTGCATGAATAGAGGGGGGGGGGATAATGTGTGCAACAAAATAAAGGCCTCGCATCATAAAGATAGTCATAGAATTAAATGATAAAAAGTTCAGATATTTACTGAACCTATATTTTGAGATAAATAAGAGAGATCAAGGAACTGTATAGTTATAGCTCTTAATTTCTCATTTTCATTCTATTATGGCAGGAAAATTGAGGCACAAAGAAGCAAATAGACCAATTTATACACCAAATAACGATGAGAAAACATCAGTAAATTCTGGGTAAAAGAACAAAATTTTCCTTAATATTGATTTTAACTTTACACCACAATAAAATGCTCAGAGAAGCTGTGGCTGCCCCATCCCTGGAAGTGTTCTAGGCCAGGCTGGATGGGGCTTGGAGCAGCCTGGGAGTGTGGAAGGTGTCCTTGCCCATGGCAGGGAGTGGAACTGGATGAGTTTTAACGCTCTTCCATCCCAATACATTCTGTGATTCCATAAATACAGACACTTAAATTATACAAACCCTCATAATTCTGCACATAATTAAATGAAATCTCCCTTATTCTGCAACACTTGATTTTGGTTTAATTGCATTCAGAATCCCTGCACAGTTGCTCCATTTGGGTGATGGGGTCAAAGCCCCAGGCTGAAGCCCAAGGCGCCGCTGAAACCTCAACAGCAATTCTGCATTCCCCTGAGCTCCCAGGAGGTCATGGAAGAAAGAACTAGAACCCCTACATGGCTGCTTGAATTCCAGTAATTCTACATACATTCCTGGATAACTGCATATTTTTAGAAACCATTGGATTCCTCAGGTTTCCCTGGCAGCTGCAGGACAATTTGCTGGAGAACGGCACTGCCCGAACCCCGCGAGAGCAGAGCAGGACCTGCTCAGCATCCTCAGACCCTCATCTCCTCCCTGCTGAGATGGAGTCGATGAATTTATTCATATTTTGTTGAACACAACCATTTCCTGCCCGTGATGGCTGCTGGGCAAGACAAGCCTTCGGAAGAGATAAGAGCAATGACACACCATAGAAATGTTTCTCTTATTGCTTGAGAAATATCCTGGTCTTTGTCTCACTTTCAAGCCTCCAACCTCCCCTCACCAGCACCTGGTTTTCTTACAGCATCAGCCTCCAGCAGCTTCTTAGAGCCTTAGTGGTCTCTTAATTCTTACCCTCAGGTCTCTTTCCTGACTATCCTAAGCTAGATCCTTCATGGTGACAGGAGAACATGTGGCTAGATTCCACCCCTGATACTACACCAATAAAGCCATTTTTCTACCAAATGTTCAGAAAAACACAAGGCAGGAAATCACTTACAGAACACGTTCGTCTTCCCAAGCTTCAAAGAGCTCCACTGGCTGGGGTGCATGGGAAGAGGACTCTGGTCTCTGAGTGCTGCAGCCAAGGCACAATGTGCATTTACAAAGCAGAAGTAAAAATTCATGTGCTCTCGAAACCAATCCTTGGCCATCCTGTGTTCTACGCCAATAGGCAAAGGGAGCCAAAATATTCAAATAGCTTGCTAAAAAAGTGCTGTGGTATTTTAGTGTGCAACACTATTTATACTTTATCCTGGTATTTGACCAGAACAGTCAACCAGAAATTTAACCCCCCTAAAATGGATATTTTTAAAATCACTGATGACCCTGATTCCTTTCTGTCCTTAATACAGAATGGGAGGTGTATATCAAATTATTATAATTCCACCTCTTTGTCCCCAAAATGAAACTAGAAAGCTGCATTTTCCCTGCCAGCTGTGCTTTTCAGCCCAACAGCACAGGGAAGGGGACAAGTGGACACCTTTGAAAATCCCATCTGCTTTTAGTCCTTCCATCACAGTAAATGGAGCAGAAACAGCCAGTTTCCTTGTCTGCAGTCAGTGCCTTCACTTCATACACCGCTCAACCTCTTCCACCCCAACAAGTTTTTCACCTTCAACCCGCACTTGGCCATTAAGGAGAGAAATTCTAGTTGATATCTCCACTAAATATACTTCTCCAGCATCCACAGCCTCCATGGTTTTCTGAAGAAGGCACCTGGGCCAAGTAAACCGTCTATGGGGTCTCTAATACTTTGCTGCTCTTTTGCACCATGCAATGTGTGAAATGACACAGGCATTTTAAGTGCACATCATTTTGGGAAGAAATCTTGCTCAGCAGTGTATAACTAAGGAGATTTTTATCATATTGGTGCATACAACCTTCTAAACCCAGCAGAATAATTCAGTGATTCAATATAGGATATCCTGAATCATAGAATAATCTCAGTCAGAAGAGACCCACTAGGATCATCAAAGTCCAACTCCTGATCCAACGTGTTGATCCCAGCCCAGAACCTGGAGCTGACAGCTCCAGCTGGGCAGTTCTTTCAGTAGTCACAAAACCAAACCAGTCACAGAGAGGTACAGTCAAGTTAACGACAAATTTTGGTTCAAACACCCACTCTTGCCAGGGCCTGTCTGTGCTCCCCACACTGGGTGTGGAAAATCCAAGTCAGCCGTGTTATCCCTCTGTCCTCAGGGCACGGAGATTTATCCAAGACCCATGGAAACCCTCCTGGAAGTGATTGTATTCTAGGATAACACATTACAACACTGTTGCACTAACCTCATCTCCAATACAACTGCAGGCATGTTAATGGATCCTTATCATCCTCAAGTACAGACCCAAAACCTGAAGGATCATTTCCATGTTCACTTTGAGTGCACAAGAAATAGAAACACCAAAAAAAGGACTTCTTAGATAACCTCAGTTATAGCGAAATACTGTTATTTTCTGATTGCAGGCTATTCCAACACACCTCATAAACTTTCCTCTCCCAAAAAGAAGTGATCTCTACTCGACCAAGAAAATGAAGCTGCATTTTTAAGTGCTGAAGTACCCTCAAACCCATTCTTTCAAATTATTAGTTACTCCTGTAGAACAGCAACATTCTCGATTCAGTCCGATACAATGAGTGATTATTTACATGTAAACAGTTAAAAAGCCTTCAGCAAAGGAAAATGCATTTTTAAACAGGCATCTGCAGCTAACTTAAAATAACCAAAAGCCTCAAGTCATTGAGACAGAGCAGAATCTAAACTGGAGCCCTTAAAGCACTGAGTTGAAGTAAGAATCTCCACCTTTGAAATAAGAAACCAAGTGATGCTTTGCAAAGCTTCTTTGCCAAGATTGTTAAAAACACCAGAAATACTGCTTTTCTATGACAGGTAATTATTCCAAAACCCAATATTAACTCCTAGATTGGTTTTTGCTGGCTCTGAATATTATGGGTACGTTTCACAGGTGAAAAGAAAGAAGACATCCTTGAATTCGTTAAACCCCAGAATATGAACAGCAGATAAAGCGTGCTCTAAACCCCGGCTTTATCACGCGCTTTGTGATATCTCTGAAATTAAACAGAGACGGGGCAAAAAGCCCCGTTCGTTTCCCGTTTAAAATTACTACACGCGATTCGATTTCTTTTCCAGAGCCTGCGATCTGTTTGCAGCAAGCGCTGAAGAAAGCGGCTGAAAGCCCCCGGGCGCTGCGGACCCCGCTGAGGCAGAGGGTCCGGGGGAAGAGCGGGGTCGTTTCTCACCTTCCATGCTCCGTTCGTGGGTCCCAGCTCCACCTGCCCGCCCGGGCTCGGGACTGCCAGCGGAGCGCACCGGCCTCGCCTCCAGCCCGCCACCGTGACATCCGGCTCGGCGCTCGGCGGGCGGAGAGCGGCGCCGGGTGGCGGGGAAAGGAGCAGACCCGGTCCCGGTCCCGGCTCCGGACTCGCCTGCCTTGGAGCCGCTGCTGGTGCCGCTCGCAGGGGACTCCGGCCCACTCGGGAGGGGCAGCGGCGGGGCAGGGGGGCTGAAGGCACAGAGACTGTTTTGGGGGGTTGGGGGACCCCCCAGACACTTTGGCCCGCAGAATGGGCTCACCTCGGACTGTGTGTTAAACTTAAATGGTTGAGATGGTTTTCTTAAGAGAACAGTGTTGGTATTTAGCAGAAAATCAAAGTGCCAAGTTCTTTAATAAAATAAAATAAAAGTGCATTTCAAAGTCCTCTAGTACAGACTCCCAAATGAGGCTCATTCCACACCGGTCCTGAACAGGGCTTTGAGAGACCTGAATATCCCTGCTGAGGCAGGGGGTAGCTGCAGGTGACATTTAGAGGTCACTTCAGGCCCAAAACCAGTTAATGAAGTGCGAAGTGAAATTGGGATCTGAGCTCATCACTTGGATCTAAACCCAAAGGCAGCAAGAGTGAATTACCATAGATCAGGAGCAGGATAACAACATGGAAACATGATTCTCCTACTCACTTCCTGTGCCGTGCCAACGGCTGCTTCTTACACTGTTGCTTTTCCATTGCTTGGGAAAAGATTCTAGAAATAATATGTCCAAA
>VZTB01004998.1:70335-85794 GCA_013397245.1 Thryothorus ludovicianus
GCAAAGCCCCCCGGGGCCCTAAAAGCAAAAAGACAAAAAAAAACCAAAAAAAAAAACAAACCTCCCCACAACAAAACACTCTAAAAATCTCAGCGGAGCGCTGGCGAGGAAGCACGCTTTTAAAAACAGTATAAAAAGCACCGCGTGTGGGCGAGGGAGCGGAGAAGGAGCGAGGGACCCCGGCGGGGACACCCCGCCCTTCCCGCCCTCAGCTGTGAGGGGAGGAAAAAGGGCGGGAAGCGCCGTGCGCGCGNGGGTGCGGGCTTGGAGCACTCAGAGGGTGGTAGAGTCCGTCAGAGGGTCCAGCTCTGCTGAGGGGAGGGGGGGACCCCCATAGAACCTTCCCTCAGGTGATGAAGCCTCAGAGTGAGCTCCATTGACACCCCATTGGTGGGTACCTCTCCTTTGTGAGGGACAAATGTCCCCAAAAATCCTTCCCTCAGAGTGAGAGATGAAGCCCCTCAAGAGAGAATGGGTGGGCTCCATATACACCCATTGGTGGGTACTGCTCCACTGTAGGGGACAGATTTCCCCATAGAACTTTCCCTCAGAGTGGGTGATGAAGCCCCTTAAGAGGGCACAGGGAGCTAAAGCCCCTTAAGAGGGGTTGTCATAGGTTCTAGTGACACCCCACTGTCCCCCAGGCTCAACCCTGGGACACAACAGTCAGACAGGACCACCCCAGAATGCCTGAAAAAAAACCCCCAACTATTTCCAGTAATTTTCACCTCTTCTGGGGATTCTTGCCTCAGAATCCTTCAAGCTCGACATCAGCCTGCTATTTTCCAGAAGGGAAAGGGCTGAGAGATCCCTGTCCTGTGTCTGCTCAGGGTCACACTAGAGAGCATTCACTTTATGGTCAGATTTTTTAACTAATTTAGTAGCTCTTTGTAAAGAGGAAGGTTCATCTGGTCTGGAACCCGGTGCATCCAGGCAGGTTTGCAACATGGACATTAAAACAACTAAAAAGTGACAGGTCAAAAACAAGGGTTCCTGTTTGTTGCTAAGAAAAAAAGCATAGGGGAAAATGAAAAATAGGACAAAAGAAACAAAATGAGACAAAAGCCAGGGTGAAATAAAGAATTAACAATCACGCATTTAGATTGATCTCTAATATTCCAATTACTTTTCCCTGCAGTGAGAGCAGAACTGAAGGAAGAGCAATCTGTAGATTTAATTGGAAAGAATGAAGTTTATGGTGACACCAGGCATGAAGGTAAATTTGTCCTTTTTTCTATCTATATCTAGTTTTTACTGCAATTTGGAGTTTTAAGCCCAGGGATCATTATGTAGCACCAGTACATGTGGAACCTTGTATGCACAGGAACAAGAGAAAGGGGGATGGAGATGGAAATATATTTGTCCCAGAGTGCTGCTAGAAGCTCTGATGAAAATTTAACATCCCAGTGAGGATTTCACTGAAAAATCTGGTGCTTTTTTTATGCCTGAACCACAGACCTGAGTGTTTCCCTCTAACAGTCAGCACCAGCCACACTGTGGACAGTTCCAGGACATTAATTAAGAACAAATGGAGATCAGTCTTTAATATCACATTTTGCAAATCCAAAACTGAAAAATACACTTCAAACACAATTTTCAATGGGGGATTTTTTTTTTTGTGATTTCATTCAATATCAGCATTTTACATAATTTACCTGATTCTGTATTGCAGTGAGTGTGTACGTTAAGGTGTTCACAAACAGCCCATTCCTGGTTTGTATGGATTTGGCTCTTTCTCAAGAAAGAATAATAGATCCTGACTATTTGTGGACTGGTCCAGATGGAAGAAATTTACAAGGTTAGTTCAGACTAAAAATATCACATATTTTCCTTGTTTCTATTCATATCCCCCAGTGGTTCCAAATAGTTCCTTAGCCCTTTGCCAGATATTTCCACAAGTTCTGACATTAAACTCCATTTCTCTTCTCCCTCTAAAAGTTCCAAATACTCGAGCTAAAAAGAAATATGTAGTAAATCCTAGAAGTCATACATTTTAGATTATTTCAGGCTAACACGAACTAGTGTCATTATGCAGAGGAGCAAGATTTCATCTTGAAATGCTCTAAATGCATCAGAAATTGGACATTTCCAGCAATCCAATATTTCTGTTTCAGGGCAAGGATATGTGAATCTGACAGACACAGGGAAGCTGATGGTGATGGGTTTCAGGGTGTCAATGTCTGGTGCCTACACTTGTACTCTGTCCCACAAAGTCATCGAAACTACAACACAGGAAGAAACAGAAATGGTTGAAGCCTATAAATTCATGGTTTATGGTAAGATTGCCAAGTTAGGAGTAAGCACATGGTCTTTGCAGATTGGTGGGTTTGGAAAGTCTGTGCTTATTTCAAGGCTTGATTAAAAAAATGCCAAAATAATTAGTTAAAATTTTTTCCTGGAATAGAAAATACAATTTTTTTTACTTACATACACACATGCACCCTCTCATGGTTTTGGAAAAAGTTTAATATTGCTGCTCCCAAGGATGCATGGCAGTAAAATAATCTCTACCCTTAGGTACAGAATTAACTTCAAAAATTCCAGAGTTATCTGAGATTTGCACTCCAGCCCCTTACACCTCTTGTAACCACTCTTCACCAACATCACTTCCCACCCACAACATAACAACCCAAAAATGCTTGAGAAATATTAATTTTAAAATAATAAGAAAATTACCTCTACGCCATAATTGCATAGAATTTTGCAGACATGCTTCTTCTGTGCCATTTTCGTATTTACCTCCTTTTTTATTTTTATTATTTGGAAACAATCTCCAGTAAGTACATCAATTCCTGCATACTTCAGTCTAAAATGTCTCTTACTCTTGAGCTCTGTCAAGGATGAATGCACTGTGATACAATTAACGACCATGCTTTATTTATTTAATCACTTTTGAATAAAAGCCTGTATTTCAGATACAAAGAAGTGATGAGATTCAATCTGTGATCACAGCCAAGCTGTTTCCTCCCAGCCTACAGGGAAGCTGACCACGCCTACCAGGTGTCTGCTCGCTTCAGCACAACGCGCTGCAGGCTGAAAAACAACGGCTTGTTCATGGGGGTGTTGAACAAAATCCTCAACAGCACCATCTCCCACCTGAGCTGCCACATCACCGAGGCATCCTACAGGTGCCACTCCATCAGGACACCGAAGGATGGCCTCCAGTATGAGCTGTTTGTTAATTTTCTAGGTAACCGATTTCAGTGCTTGTTTGGGAGGGACCGTTTATTGTTATGAACAACTTGTGAACGCTGTAAACAATGTCTGGAAAGCAGTAGAGTCAAGAGCACCTCTGAAAGTTGTTCTGGGTTTGAGGGATTTTTTTTTTTTTTGAGTCCCTGTATTTTTTTTGGTTGCCCACAGATGGAGCTAAAACGCAGTTTTTATGTTAAATTCAGCGTTCAACCTTTTACAATCCTAGCGAGAGCAGTTATTACCAAGGTTAGAGAGGATTGTTGGAAGGACACAGCCCACAATATGCCCTAATGTCACTGTCATATTCAGGTTTTCAGTATTTGATTTTTAGTAAGTATGGGATCACTCTGGTTTTAGAATTACAGAATGGTTTGGGTAGGAAGGGACCTTAAAGCTCATTCAGTTCCCCCCCTGCCATAGGCAAAGGCACCTTCCCCTAGACCGAGTGGAAAGTCCCATCCAGCCCAGCCTTGTATTTTGTGCTCAATTCTAGGAAACTGCACAGAGCCAAAGCAAGACCCCACAGCTCCCTCCTGGCAGTACTGAGGTGCTTTAACCTCACAGACAAGTTAAATCAGCCCTGATGCTGCCTTGAGTTAGAGATGGTTTATCACTGAGGGAGTATTCTTCAATTCTTTAATTCTCTGACCACACTCACTCCTCTGTCTGTTCTCACCACACACCAAGAGGGACCACCCGACAGATTATGGAACAATTTTGTGGATATTTTCCCAAAAGTAAAGTCAAGGAATTTTCATGACACAAAGATTTTTAATTTTACATAAAACTTCAGACCTTTCAGGACCCTGAGGTTGCTATGTGAGGCAGTTCCCTTCCCTCAGCTTAGTGTATTTCCCCCCTCTCCCTCCAGTTTTGTATTGGTTGACCTCTGACTCTTACTAAACAAAGGATAGTAACCACAAGGACCTAATCTATATTTTTTTCCCCTTTTTCATGGATCTTTTTTCCTCCATCCACAGTCAATCCATTTGCACCAGGGTGGGAAGAAGTTTGCCACAAGGTTCCTTACAACTGTGAAGATGTGACAAACAGGAGAGTCCGACAGGTTCTGTGTCAGTCCCCTCTTTAACACCCACCTCTGCCTTAGCTCCTGCAGCTGTGACTGGTAGCAATCCATCTTTACCCAGATTTCGTGGGGATTAATATTGTAAATGATGATTCATGGACTTAAAAGAATTCAATTCAGGAAGAAAAATGGGTTTAGAAGTCAAATTGATATAAATAGCTTAAAAAAACAGTTAAAAATCAGGCTCATTAATTGCTATGTATTTGCTGCTAATAATAAAGAAGGATAAACATTATTATTTACATTGAACTTCCAGTCCTCTAAATGAAATTTTTAATTTATTATTTGATCAATGGAATGCAATTTAAAGTCTACTGTAGCCAATTTCTAAAATCTGTTTTCTCTGCCTTCTAAATATTAAATCCTGGGATCAGTTCACATCCTAGCTCTGATTCCAGGCCCCTTGAAGCCAAGGAACACTTCCAATTAAGATAACAAGTCAGAGTGTGGAAATCAAGACTAGAAAATATTTCCTGATATTTTAAAATCAACAAAAATCAACCGACTGTGTTTTTATTCTCCCAAAACTTCTGAATTTTAGGCAGCAGAGCGAATTGGAAAGTTTTTCCAGCAGCTGAAGCACGTTTTGAAGTACGAGTTTCACGCTGTTCCTACAATACAGTACGTGGACAACAGCTTCACCATGACCCCCATCGACAGCTGTCAGCCAGGTTTTGGGAAAAACCACCACACCCACCAGAACTGCGCCAGCTGCTGTGGTAAATATAAAATACATCCTTTTAAATATAGCTCATTGATTTAAATATAGCTGATTAGCACAGGGCACAGAGCTCTGGGGAGGGTTAGGGAAATATTGGGGTCAAAAGCAGGGATATTTCTGTTCATCCTTTGGGAAGATATTCATATTGTAGATTTCAGCTAATGATAGGAAATGAGCCAGTGGAGCGTGTCAGTGCACTCACAGGTGTAGCTGCATTTCCAAGCAAAGTAGAAGCAGTGCTGTGGGTTTTTTTCCTTCCAGGTCACTGGTGAGTGACAATCCTGGGGATCCAGAGCCCATAAGAATCAATTCCCTTCACGGATGTCCCACTAGAAAATTCTCTGCTGATTTTTCAAGTTCTTTTGCAGCACATGCTGAAGGTTGTGGAGTTGGGGGGGATTTAGCCAGAGGCTCAGGGAGCTCTGGAAGGGCAGGAGGGCATTGGGAAGGCTCATGGGGATGTCTGATGGCCCCCCTGAGGTGGAGGGGAAGTGGCTGGAACCTCGACTCTGTTCTCTTCACAGTGGTTTGTGGTCCTGGAACTTACAGTCCCAACAATGAGGTGACGTGTCGGACCTGTGCCAGGCCTCATGCCAGAATGTACGGAGCAAAATCCTGCTATTAAACTGGCAGAGACTGGAAAACCAGAGAGCTTTCTTTCTGTGAAAGAATTCATGGTGTTGTGGTGTTCTTTTCATTTTTAGCTGCCAATCCTGGAATCCTCCATTCCCTTTGGAACAAAACATCCTCATCCATACACCCCCTAGTTCTTCCTGTGTTCAGAGACCCCTTAGACTGGAAAAGGCACTGCTTGAAATGCAGTGTTCATGCAAGGAAAAGTAATTAAATGGGAAAAAAAGGAAGTTTGTCACGTGGCTTAGTGCAGAGTCTGTTTCTTGGTGGTGACACCAGACATGCCACAGCTTTGTGCTGCTCAGAGAACACAAAGGAGCTGCAAACAATTTCAGGCAGGATGGCAGGTGGCTGTGGTGGAGTTATGTGCCAGACTGGCATATGCCAAAATCTCTGTGAGGAATTTCTAGCAGATATTAACAGAAGTATTTGATTTTTGAGATTTAAAAGTGTTACATTCCCCCCTTCTTTTTTTTTATTCCACATTTCTTTCACTGTTTCTGAAATGTTCCAGGAAAATCAGGTCTCCAAGACAAAAGAGAGGGTGAGTAACAGATTACACAGCCCAGCATTCAGGATTAAGGACCCAGGTTATGGTTCTCTCCTTGTGCCCAGAATAAAGAGGGAACATTCCAGAGGGAAGCAGAGAGTCTGCAGAGCCTCTTCCACCTCCTCCTGCTGCATCTTCCCCTTCAGCTGCACCAAAGCCTCGCTCAGGGCCCTGCTGGCCCCAGGTGCTGCAGGAACAGATGATCCTCTTACACCAGCTGTGAATTCCTGACGAGTTCACCGGATGATACAAATTGCCAAAGCACTGAGCTAATGGGAACGTTTTCTTCCCAGAGAAACCTCACCCCAACCCTCTTTGGAAGGTTGGCTGCTGGATCTGCAGTGATCCATCACCCTGCTCACAGAGTGACTAAAGATTATTTGATCACTATCAGGAACTTCATGCGTAACTCCAGCTATTCCCCAGCCCCAGCTGAGCCTCCCGTGGCACAGCTCCTGGAACATGGGCTTTCAGAGCTTCTTTCTAAGCTGTTCCCTGTGGGAGTTTCTACCTTCCCAGCTCACTTTGTTGAGGGACATCAGAGAACTCAGTTTCTGTGCACACACTGAGCCATGGAAAGCAGTGCCCAGCTTTCCTCCTTTTTTTTCACAGAGGAAAACTAAGTCAAGCAAAAGAATCATCTCCCACTTAACAACCCCAACTTCTTACAACATCTCGAAATTCCTTGGTGGGTATTCATCCAAAAATCGACCCGATTCAACCCAGTTTAACTTATCCATAGTGACAGGAACACAGCAGGAGACGGCACGGGCACAGACCCCGCTCCGAGCTTTTCAGAGTCATTACTTATTAAATACTGAGGAATAAAGTGTGCTGTAATGAGCATTTCCACTGCCCTTGGGCTGATTATCCTCGCTGCCAACTGGACACTGTGCTCAGGCTGAGGCAGATGAAGCAGGCTCTGTGCTGCTGCCTGGTTCTCTTGGCCTATTTCAGCAGGAGGAAATGCCACATGCATCAATTATGAGGGGGAAAAGCTGTAAGTATGTCCTAAGTGCCGTGGAGAGTCACAAATGAACTGTGCTCCCTCCTAAAAGCTCTCACAGCACCTCCACTTCTTCAGTGGGCCTCAAACTCAGTGGGAAAATTAAAGTTGGATACACGGAGGAAATCCTTCCCTGTGAGGGGGGCAAGGCCCTGGCACAGGGTGCCAAGAAAAGCTGTCGATCCCTGGAAGTGTCCAAGGCCAGGATGGGCAGAGCTTGGAGCAGCCTGGGATAGTGTCCCTGCCCTGACAGGGGGTGCAGTTGATAAGCTTTAATGTCTCTTCCAACCCAAACCATCTTCTACGATTCTAAAAGTAGAAAAAATAGCTCAAATATTTTAGTATCACATTACAAAGGAGTTTGTGTCAGTTATTCTGTGGAGACTCATAAAAACCTGACAGGAAGTGGCTTCTCTCTGACCTTTCCTGTGTGAAAGTCCTGAGCATCCGGCCAGAGCTGGCGACAGCTGAGCTCTTCATTGCTGACACCATCCCTCACTTCACACCTCTGTCTTCCCTGTCACACCTTGGGATATACAAATCCCTGTGAACAGCTCTCACCTCAACAGTTCCCATCCCTCTCTACCTCCCACAGCTGCAACAGCTCATGAAGAACTGCAAGATCCTTCCTCAATGCTTTAAATCCTTCTCAAATACTCCTCTTCTGCTTGACTCTGGCTTTAGAGGAGGAATTGTAGAAACCTGGGCTGTGCCTGATGCTCTTGGTGAGGTGAGGGAGCTCCATCACCCCTGTGAGGCTCAGCCCTTTGAGCCCCCTCTTTAACCTGCCCTGATCCCACAGCTCTGACCTCACTCTGTGCCAAGGACCATCACAACACCTTGAGAACCCTGAGGAGTCCTCACAAATAATAAATTTAGAACTTCAAACTTCCTGTCCTCCTCTCCAAACAGACCTCCTGGATCTCAGCACGTACTGACAGCACTCGAGAGCTTTGTAACATCCACAAATGGCAAAAATAACAGGAATAATCTGCCAGCTGGAAGCTGCAGCCCATTGTTTTCCCATCAGAGCTGCCTGGAACAACCCACTTGAGAAACACTTAAGGAACACGTGTTCAAACATTCACTGCAGAGCTGCAAGCTGTGACGGGACTCGTCCATCGGGTGACAGTGACACTTCTGCCCCGGTGGGAAAGCTGTCTTGTAACTCCCTGCAGCAGCTTCATTAACCCACAATTGAGATTTTGCTCTAAATTTAAGCCAAGAAGAGTTAAAGGAGTCACAAACCTGCCCAGGACACAATTCATGGCCCCTGCTCACAGGTGATAAGGAGAAGGGCTGTGGGAAGCAGGCAGAGCAGGTGCCCTGGGATTGGCACATCCCAGGTACTATCACACCTGGCATGGTGCATCCCTGGATAATCCCTCCCCCAGGAATTCCTCCAAGGACACATCCAGGAGCTGTTTCAGTGGAAAGCTGCTTGAAAACAAAGCTTGATCAAGAGTCGAGGGTGTTCCAAGAATGCCCAGGTGACACTGAAGGTGCCACAGACACTGGTCCCAGGTGCTTCCACAGGAGGATGAACCTGAACCCCAGACCATGGATGCTGATGGTCCCGGGTCTTCTGAGACAGGAAAAATACCTGGAAATACAACATTTCCCTCTGAGAGAGAAAACTTCGAGGGTCACAAAATTTTATTAATTGGTACAACTTCATCCTGAGAGAACAGCTGTTGCAAAATGATCCCTGGACTCAGCCATGCCTGCCTCGGACGAGTGATGAGAGGGAAAATCACCAGGGAGTCTGGAGGGGAGTGTGTGGCTGGCTGAACCACTGAGCCCTCAACCACAGGCACAGGAAGTGTTATTGTGATTTTTAGATCTGCTTCACTTTCCTACCCACTGAAATTAAATTTTCTCCTGCTCAAGCCCAGTGACCACACGATGTGCCCAGCAGCCTTCCTAGAACCACTAGCATCATTGGATTAATGAGTCCTGTGCAGGCAGTGAACAAGAATGATTCATTATTGGCAGCAATGCAGCTGCACATAGATTTTTTTGGGGGGTGAAAGAAATAAATGAGGTCCCTGAGTGAAAGGCGGGTGATGAAGTGTAGCCTGGCTTTAATCCCAGTGTAATCACTGCCATCATTCCTAATTATTGATAAATATTTTTCTAATTGTGGATATTAAACAATTAGACATCCTTCCTTTCCTCTTGGAAAACTAATCCATTCAAAGTTCAGGATGCAGTCTGGGGATGCCTCTGTGGAACACACTTCACTTGTGGCTGGGCCAAACAGGGCTTCTCCCAAAATTTTCCCCCAAAATCCCCTCTGTTCCCAGCCCTGCTGCTGGGAGCACCGACCCGAGGGCAGAGTGTCCCCTGACATATCCTGGAGATTTCCCAGGTGCTCTCCTCCATCCCTGTGCTCCCAAGGGATTTCAGGACCAAGCAGGCAGAGTCATCCCTGCCAAGAAGATTCAGGTGGTAGATCTTGCCCCAGTGACACGTTTTCCTCCATCCCAGGAAGGAGAGCAGCCTGGTTAATGACTGGGCAGGCAGAGCTCCTTGGAAGTTAATAACAGAGATTTACCGGCGTGCTGGAACGCACAGAAGGAGGTCACGCTGTTAATTCTCCTCTGCTGATCCCTGCGGATAAATCTACACCAAGAAACGAATTAATACCAAAGAGGGGTATTAAAAGGGATGGTTCTAATTCCCTGCTGAAGGAGAAGTGTTGCCTTTAAGACTGAGCCCCTCATACCCACCCTGCTGAGTGCCAGCTTCTGCTGTCAGCAGGGTCTGGCTCACAACACCTCACAACTGGAAAGAATGGGGTGAGAAAAATCCCTCCTTGGGACCTGAGCCATCTGGCAGGCTGTGTCCCCCTGCTCCTGAGACCCCAGGATGGCCACAGCACCCCCAGGAAATATCCCCATAAACCCATTTTTCTGTTCTTCCCCATTCTCTGTCACCTGATTAAATATCTGTCATAGCCTAAGTCCAGCACAATTCCATCCATCCCAGACCAAGTTACCTTCCTAAATCTTACAGCAGATTTTTGTTACACTTCTTACGTATTTTATCCCCCTGTACACCCACACAGGCCAGTGGCTGTTCCACATCCAGACAAATCCTGGAATCCACTTCATTTCCGTGCTCATCAGTGTGGGTTGTAATGAGCCTGATGGTTTCCATCCAAGTAATTCCACAGACAGGATCCAGAGCAGCGCTGACCCTGGGGGACTCAGCCCCATGAGACAGGACACCGGCAGGACTCCAGGGAGCCACGGCCCCACGGACAGGGTGGCAGCTGGGGCCACGTGTCCTGCGTGTCCCCCAGCCCTCCCCAGCTGCTCCGGGAGCCGCGGGAGGAGGATCCCCAGGGAGTGACCGGAGCGGGGGACAGCAGCCATCTGCTCCAGAGCCCGGGGTCTGCGTCTGGAGACAGCCGAGTGACAAACAAGGTTAATGTCCCACGAGCGGGAACTGTCACTCTGCGTTAGGGCCCGGGTGTCACCTTCCATGGCACAAGAACTCCAGTGCGGATCACGCGGGGAGAGGCGCTGGCAAAGCAGGACGGGGCAGTGACCGGACAGGTCTCTTGTGGGGACCGGTGGGACCGTGGTGTTGGAAGGGTTTGTCCCTCCCGGCCGTCATGATCCTGTCCGTGTGCCACGGGGGCTGCTCCGGTGGCGACGGGAGGGCAGGGAGCGGAGCAGAGCCCTGGGAAACAACCCCACGGGGCTCTGGGTGTCGCGGGGACCGGCACCGTGCCAGCGACCTGAGCCGAGCCGCGGGTGTTCATTATTGAAGGCTGGGGCAGGGTTACCGGAGGGACGGGTGTCCTGTTTCTGCAAGCGCCTGCCCACAAAGACATCGCCTGTCGCGGGCACCTCCGTCCTTCCTTTGCAGCCACAATGTCCCCCGGGCCCGGTGTCCCACAGACACTCACACCAGCACACGCCGGGCACCGGCTCCAAAGTAAAAGCCAACTTTATTGTCGTATAAAGTAAGAACTAAAATGTCCCTTAACCCAGACACGGATGGGACGGGTGGTCCCAGCATCCCCCATACTGCGGGCACAAGCGGTGGCCAGCAGGGAGCAGCTGGGGGGGTTCAGCCGGGTCCCCCCCAGCCCCTTTTCTCCTCAGCCGGTGGTAGAGGGGGAAGGAGCTGCCTGGGGCTGCGGGGACGCCCGGATGGGAGCTGGGGCTGAGGTGTTTGTGCGTCGCAGAGCTCCTGCTCTGTGCTGGAATCAGGCACTTGTGGAAGGGCGTGGGCCCTGCTCCTGGCCGGCTCAGTCCCACGGCTCCCACCGGGACACGAGGGCAAAGGGAGGGGCCGGGGCTGGAGCCCTGCCCGTGCCAAAACGCGCTGCCCACACCAGGGGCTGAGGCTGGGCCTGGCAACGAGGCAGGTCTGGCCCAGTACAGAGGAGGTTCCAGCAGCTTTGGTTGGTGCTCTTGGTGAGTTAAGGCATTTTAGCATTTGTTGGTTTTTAAAAAGGCCAAAAACAGCAAAACCAGATGTCCCAGAGGCCAGACAGGCAGGTGGAAGAGTCTGGGGCTGCTCTGGCTTTGCTCTGAGTTGCCACTTGGACCCTGCATGCCCGAAAGTGGGCACTGACCTCTGCCTGTGCCAGCTCTGTGCTCTGCATCATCTCCACCACTGCCACCAGGAACCTGCAGCCCAATACTGAAAGTGTCAAGAAGGGACTTTGGGATATTTTAGGGGAGATTCAGGCTCCTGACAGCAGCGCAGGAGTGGGGAGAGGACGGAGGAGCCGTGGCAGCTCCCTCCATCCTGCTTCCCATCACAGTGACCGGTCAGCAGCTTGTGAGGTGGGAGCTCCCCTCTGGCAGTGACACCAGCAGATGGCCAAGGGTGCTGCAAACACCCTCCCACGTGGTCCCCGAGAGCACCGTGGGGAAACCTGCACCCCAAACATCCCAGCAGGGCTGGAGCCACCGCCAGGACCCCTAGCTGCCCTTCCATCAGCACCCACCTCCCCTTAGCAGCCCCCGAGGGCTCTGCCCGGGGAGCCCATTCCCCATTTGGTTCTCGTTCCCCTGCCCCACTTGGCCTGAGAGTGCCGGGAAAGGGACAGGGAGATGAAACGGAAGATGGGGCGGCACCAGCCGGAGTGTCCCCACCCCCTGCCCCACCTCTTGGTCCCGCTAGCTGCTGTCGCAGTCCATGACCCTCCGCCCTGAACCTGTACTGTTCTCCCCACTGCCCTCCCAGCAGGGAACCAGGCCCAGGCTGTCCTGGGCTACTGGACCATCCCTTGGGCAGTCAAGGGGGAGTTGGGGAGAGATGAAAACACCGATTCCATTAATGCCCCAAGGGATCTCTGCAAAGGAAATATAAAAAGTTTTAGATGAAGTCCAAATGTCCAGACCAGTTGGAGCAATGGCCACATGCCAGGGGGACGCTCCAGGTTGCTCCAACTCTCCATAACTTGGGAGGACGCCACGGATCCTCCAGACTCATGGCTCATATCCATCCCTGACCTCAGCCACCAGAGACAGGGACTCATCAGCCGTGGCTGCTGCTGCCAGGAGGAGAATAGAACGAATCCATGAGTATCTCTGTGCGATGCCAGTGGCTGGTGACAGCTCCTGCAGCCCTGGCGAGCCCCTGGAGTGGCCGGTCCCCAGCTCCACACGTCCCTGTGTCCTGCAGGATGCTGATGCTCACACCACAGTGCTGATGGTGGACGACTCCTCCGATCGTCTCTGCTTGCTGGGCAGTGACTTGAGATATTCCAGGTGCCTCCGGGCGTCCTCCTGGTTCTGCCGCACGTAGTAGACCAGGTAGGAAATCACCATGGCGAACCAGCCGAACATGGTGACCAGCATGGCGATGTCCGTGGTTTTCTTGTACACGTTGCAGAAATCCGTGTCGGCGATGACCTGCAGGAAAGCTTTGCCAACGTGCTCCTCCTGCGTGGAGGAGTCGCACACGATGCCCCCTGAGGAGTCGGCCGCCAGCTCCACCGCACGGATCAGCTCCTGCAGCCGACAGTCACACAGCCATGGGTTGTTGGACAGGTTCACCTTTGCTTTCAGGTTGCTAAAGGCATCTTTGCTGATCGACACCAGCCTGTTGGAAGACAAGTCCAGAGAGTGCAGGTGCTCTGCCAGGCCTTGGAAAGCACCACTTTCGATTCTGGCGATGGCATTGTGGGACAGATCCAGCTCCAGCAGGAGCGGCAGGTCCCGGAAGGCATCGCGAGGCAGGAAGGGGATTTGGTTGAAGTCCAGGTAGAGCTTGTTGGTGTCATTGGGGATATCTCTGGGGACCTCAGTCAGCTGAGCGTTGCTGCAGCGAAAGGTCTTCAGCCCCTCCTCTTCTGAGGGGTAACAGCCCTTGGGGAAGGCAGCAGCTGGGTGGAGGCAGGAGCCCAGGAGGAGGAGGACGAAGAAGCTCTGCTGGAGCAGTCCCATGGTAATGGGGTGGAGGAGAACCCCCTGTGCTGCAGTCATGGTGCTGGACTGTTCCTCACACCCACAGTGGCTTCAGCTGGACTTGGCACATCTGAGACAGGAACAACAAAGGGTCAGTGTCAGGCTAAGGGAGACAGGCAGAACTGTCACTGCGCTGGCCGTGAGCACCACATCCGAGCCTAGTCATGAAGCAGGGACAAGTATGGGGACCAGGACAGCCGTCATGGCTCACGCTTTCCTCCATACCCGGCCATCACCTCGCTCTAGGCTCCTGCGTGGCAGGATCAGGCCCCAGGGGCTGGGCACGTCTCCTGCGCCGGCAGCTGGGTTGTAACAACCGGAGACGCTCGGGCTGAGCCAGAGGCGGGGTGAGCTCCCGCCCTGCCAAGGTCACGGCGCTGCGATCGCTGCTCGCAGGAGGCCGATGCATCCTGCGGCGGCCGGAGGACGCACCAGCGCGAACCCTGGCTCCGGGCGAGCGGCCGCTGCAGGCGGCCCCCGGGGAATGCCACGGAAAATATGTGCAGGCAGCGGCTCAGCAGGTTCCTGCTCCCGGCTCCACTCTCCGGGAGCGCCCGGGGCACACGCAGACACGCGGCGGGTTTTCTCCTCCCGAGAGGAGCGGCACAGGTGGGTGCTGCTGTGCTCTGCCCACTGCCACCCCACCGTGGGGTCGGGCTGCTCACACCACCCCGTAACCATGGGCCCCATCCAGCCCTTGATTCCGGAGGGGAAAAGCGTCAGCAGGAAAGAAACAAAAACAGAAAAAGGAAATTCATTGGAGCTGAGCGTGTAACGAGTTCCCAGGGTGGTGGCAGCAGATAAGAGCCGTGTCTGAGCACCCCGAGCGCTGCTCGGCTCTCCCAGCACTGGATCCCACCACGTCCAGGGGTCCCAGCCTGCCCCTGAGGCGCCCGTGGCAGAGGAGCTCTGGAGGCGAGATCCAGGTGCTCTCCCACCATCCTACAGTCAAAGCCACTGGCGCTAACAGGCGCCTGTGTCAGCCGGTCAGGCAGAGCTCAGTGCTGCCGGAGCCCCGAGCTATGCCACCAGCAAAGCTGCCTGCTGGTCCCACTGCTCCCCGGAGCACCCCAACACCGGCAAACCCATTTCGGGGTGCTGACTCCTCAGTGTGGTGCAGAGGTGGCCACCCGAGGGTGATACCCTCATCACAGGCAGGTGAGCACCCCGAGTGCTGGGCACTGTCACACAGCCCTGCCATGCCGACACACCCCAAGGTCACACCTGTGCAGAGCTGACCCCTGCGCTGCCGGAGCTCCGGGATCCAGGAGGGTCCCCAGAGGGAACCAGAGCTCAGGGCATACCAAGGGCACCCCGGAGCCCCACACTGCACCAGCCCCCCAAATCTTCCAGAGGTAACCTGGGACAAACACAGCCCCTTGGTACCCCCTTCCAGCTGCCCAGGAAACCACTGGAACGAGCTGGGACCCGGTATCCCTGGAGGGGGCTGCTTCGTCCAGGGAACCGGGACACCCCTGCGGGTGGGATGCGGACCAGACACGGCAGCGACGGCAGCCAGCCCTTGCCCCACCGCGGGTTTCCCAGCCCGCAGCAGGGAGCGGGAATCCCCAGTCCGACCCCGGGGGTCGCCGTCAGCCCCAGGTAATGCGGTTGAGGAACCAGGGGCAGTGCGGACGCCAGGATATCTCCGTGAGCCCGGGGATGCCCGGGGATCCCCTTGGCCCCACTCGGCACCGGGGGCGTCGCAGGCGAGGGAAGCCCTGGTGCTTCCCCGGGGAAAGCTCCGCTCTGCGCGGCGCTGCCGGCCCTCCCCTCCCCGCCTCCCGCCCCGCCGGAGGTCCCGTTGCGGACTCACCTGCCTGTGCAGCC
>VZTB01004999.1:5636-69321 GCA_013397245.1 Thryothorus ludovicianus
GTGTGGGTGTGGATGTCCGTGTAAATCTTTGGGTACATTTTGGAGGCCATGGCAGGGGCCAGGGCGGGCCCCTGGGACAGTAAATGCTGCTGCTGGGCCACGTATTCCTCGTAGTTGATGGAGGAGATGCAGTCCTTGTCGGGGAGCTGGGGCACGCAGATCCTGTCGCGGGGCGGCGGGCGGTGCGCGGGGGCGGCGGCCGGGGGCGAGCAGGGCTTCTTCTTGGACTGGCACAGCCACAGCAGGATGGTCCCGAAGATGAAGACAGCTCCGGCAGGGATGCCGATGATGACGGGCCAGGGCAGGCTGCTGGCCGAGGAAGGGGGCACAGGAGCGCTGGGAGGCTTGGGATCTGACATGGCAGCAGGGCAGAGACAGAAAGAGTTAACGGAATGCAGGCAAAGTGGATTCGAAACAGATGTCACACTTGGGCTGGCTCCTGTAAAGGCTGTCTGGCAACTCTGCCAGGGCAAGTAACAAGGGAGAAATCAAGCCAGCACATGATGTTTGGTAACTGTTTTGCTTTTCAGTGCTCCTGGAAGGACAAGCAACTCATTTTCTCTGGTTTAGGGGTCAGGAGGGGAGTCTTTGGGGGATTTTATAACTCCCTTATCCAAGCTTTAATGGATGCACACTACAGCCAGCCTGAGAGTTTCCTGACACTCACTCTGTGATGGACTGGGCTTTGCTGCCCAGACTGAAGGACACAACACAGGACATTCAGTAAAACCTCACTGTCAGCAGCCCAGGAGGCACAATCAGTTTGCACAGAGCCACAGCATGCTGCCCACCCACCTCTGCCAGGTGTAGCTTGGCCTGCAAGGGCTGCAGACACTCTCTAGCAATCCTGGAGCTACCCAGCAATGCTCCACCATGGCAGGGAGAATGAATTTTTGGAGGTGTTGTCTTGACTTTCTTGCGTGGTTGGGAGGAAGGCTGGGGGATGGGGAAATGTAGGTGAGCTGGTGGCCCTTGGTTCCCAAGCCATGGAGAACTGAAATGGGCTCTACCTCCACCAGCCTCATTGGAGCTGCTGCTGGCTTTTCAAGGGCAGTAAATTCAGTGACTGGAGGAGATAAGATACTTTAGACATCATCTTTCACAACTACCTCCTCCTTTATCTCTCCACAGCTGGCATTCAGTGGTGATCCCTGGATAGTCACTCCAGTTTCTCAGCCTGATCTCCTGATTTATAGACCCAAAAGGAGTCCTGGGGTAGGATTCTAGCTGTGAAAATCCTTGTCTAGATAGCTACCAACTGGAATATCCAATGCCTTGAAACACATCCAGGCACAGAATTCAGCTTGCAGGGAGACACCCAGAAAACTTCAAAAACCACAGGCAATCTTAATAATTCAATATGCTATATTCAAACACATATCACTTAACTTTCAAGCTAAACTTCTTTAAGACACTAATGTCTTTTCCTCTCCTTGACAAATAATCCTATGGGTAGTTTGAAATGTTAAATATATACCATGTGGTCTCTTTGAAGTTAGGAGGACCTATACTTTGACCTCAATAGCAAAATTTTGATTCACCAACACTGGAAATTACAGAATAATTTAGGCTGGAAGGCGAGTCTGATCCAGCCTTCTGTTAAAAACATGACAGGATCAGAGAAAAGACCCATCAGCTGACCATGAAAACAGAAGTCTTCATGTTGGTTGGCAGAAATCCTATGCTGGGCTGAAAAAAAAGTGTTTTGATATTCATCCTCAGAGCTGTCAATGTCAAATCTGGTAGATTTACAAGCAAAATGGTCTCTTTTAACTCATAGCTTTACAACCACATCTTTGCATCTTAGGGCACGCTGGGTTCTCCTTCTCCATCACTGCCAATAACAACAGCCCTGCAGGCTCTGGGTCTGGCATGAGGCCTCATTTAAATCCATGGAAAGTCTGCCCCTGATTTCAGTGGGAACTGGATCAGGCTCTCATAGGTCAGAAATTCCCAGAGGCTTTGAGTTCTATCCCACCCATGCTGCTTTTTCTTTTGTATTTACAGGCCTTTCAGTTAGAGTGTAGTCCTAAATCCAAAATGTTTATCAGGGTAGAACTGCACAGCCAGAAGAAAAAGGAGCAAATGACCAGGCAAGGATGGTGTGTCTCAAACACAAATGATAGTCTCAGTTGGATGTGGCCTCTAGCTCTGAAGTCTGGGAAGGGAAGGCAGCAGCTGTGACTTTGGGGCAGAGGCCCCTGGGGACCATTGGATAAAAATTTAACTAATCAGTCATTCTGGTTTTCACATTCATTCATTTCCTTGTGACCCAGACAGTTTTTATTCTTCTCTCATTTTAAGAGCCTGTATCACTGTTTCCTTTTACCAGCAAAAGCAATATAAGTAAGGGCAATAGAAAAGGAGAAATTTTAGGGAATGAAGTTGCAAACTGTGCTGTTTTTCAGCTCCCCTCTCCCATCCTGCAGCCTGTCACTGAAGAGATTTAGTACCTGCAACAGCAATATCTTTTCCCAGCTTGTTTCTCTTTCATACAGGAGCAGATAATTCAATTTATGTCACCTGGATGACTGAGAGGGGCTCAAAAATGTCTGTAAGTACCTGCAGGGAGGTGTCAGAGCACGGACCAGGCTCTGCTCCATGATGCTGAGCAATAGGACACAAAGAGAGGGCAGAAACTGATGCCCAGGAAGCTCCACCTGAACATGAGGAAGAACTTCTTTACTGTGCAGTGACTGATCACTGAACAGATTGCCCAGAGAAGGTTTGAGGTCTCCTTCACTGGAGATATTCCAGAAACATCCTGACACAATCCTGTGCCATGTGCTCTGGATTGACTCTGCTTGAGTAGGTTGGACCAGATGACCCGCTGTGGTCCCTCCCAATCTTACTCAATTCTGTGATTCTGTGGTTATTCCCCACAAAGGGAGAAAAGGAAATATCATCAACAGGATTTCAGCAGGGACTGATTTACATAAGGGCTGGTTTAGTCCTCCATTCATTCTTATCAGATCTGGGCTAGCCTAAATCAGCAAAGCATCACAGAGAGCCAGAGAACCAGTGAGTATCAGTATATGAATTAATAAATGCCATGACACAGACAACTGGTAACAGAGGGAGAAAAATGCCCCAACTCACCTGGCAGGACTGTGAGAAAAGCACTGCGGAAGCTGTAGCCCATGGTGTTCGCCCCAAGGCAAATGTACATCCCTGCATCCTCCTCCTTGGCACGAGTGATCATCAGTTTGTTCAGGTAGGAACCATCTGGGCGGGACCAGACCTCCCCCGTGGGTAGCACGACGAATTTCTGCCCCCCGACATCGATGGTGGAGTTGTACTTGCTCTCCGTGCCGTACTCCACCCTCTTCAGCCACTGGATGACGGGTTTGACGTCGCTGCGCACTTTGCACTGGAAGGACGTGGTCCCACCATAGTCCACCGTGGTGTTCACGGGGTGTGTCCCTGTCAGGATGGGCTTGGACCTCGTCCTCTCTGCACAAAAACACAAGGCAAAGGCGTCGGCCAACCTCAGGGACTTGCAATTGCAGAAACACAGGGAAAAGGTGTAGGAGGGGTGCAAAATCAGTCTAGTCCAGCTCCCTGCCCCAAGGCAGGCTGAGATTTCTATGAACTTCTCCTGATGCACATTTTGCCAGCCACTGCCAAAGCCTCCAATGGTAGCTGCTCTCCAGTCTCTCCAAACAACTCCTCCATTGTCTGAGGCTTTAACAAGTCTTTCTCATGCTCAACCTGAGTCTTCCTGTTTATAACAAGGAAGTTCCTTTTCTACCTGCATCAGACCTGCAGAAAAGGATGGTTTCCCTCTGAGCCCTTGAACTTTGGAAGAGATTCACAAGACCATCTTTTCCAGTATGATCGTAAGTCTAAGGTTGTGTCAACACCACATAAAGTGAAAGGAAAAATGTATGCCTCATTCCGAGGAATGTTTGGGGTTTTTTTAGTGTTAGGATCAGATAAATCAGTCACAGTTTCCAGACAAGGAGGTACTGCAGACCTCTCTCCTAGGCACAGGAGAAATTATGGTATCACAGTGGGTGGTAACTGCTGGCAATCATCAGCTCCTCTTGATGGCAAACACTGTTTGGATTGAGCATGTAACAAAACAGCTCCCACCAGCACTGGCTTTGGAGTGAGAGGAACAATGGACCCTCTTTCAAAAACTCGGGATACGTTCAATACTGAGGGCTCTAAAGATGTGCTTAGGAAACAAAAATACCACAGTAGTCTCTGTAGGCTTTGCCTTGGGACTGTGAGCAGCAATCACAGCCGGGGAGACTGAGACTCAGATAAGCAGGACTTAGGAGTGGAGGCTCGGGGGGGGATGGAAAAAGGAGGAAATTGAATAAAACCTGTAATGCTCCACTGAATAATGTTAAAAATAGAAAGATGTCTGAAAACTGCTTAATGCCCTTATCTCCTTGACTCTGGTTCCAGCTTTGGTTACTGTTTTCACTCCTAGCCAGCAAAAGCTAATGAAAACAAAGGTTACATACATCTTTAAGTTGATAAAAACCAAGATAAACAGGGACACAGAAAGGGGTTTGTTCCTGGTGCTGTCTGGTTTTGATGAAGTGAAAATGCCACAGCTGCCATTAGGATGGGGCTTGATTCATTTCCCTGCCTCTGCTCCTGGTTTTAGTGTAAACACATGTTTTTACTGTCTCCACACAGCTGCATCTTTATCAATCCCAGATGTCCAGCAGGTTTGTGCCTTCAGAGCCCAACAGAGCTTCCCACATGTGCTTTTAATTCCTGTGATTCTAGAGAAAGGACTTATCAGAGAGCAGATCTTTACCTTTAAGAACAATCTTTCACACTGGGATAAACTTTCTCATGCTAAAATGCATGCACAGACAAACAACATGCTTTCCAAGTGGCTGGAAATAGCCCTCCATGCTCCTGCTCCTCATTAATGAAGGCTATTCAATCTTCACTCAGCTCATCTTCTCCTCTTTCTTGAGTTGGCTACTCTGTAATCATTTCCATGACAACTTATGATGATGTCATAGGCAAAGCACAATGATTTAAGAATAAGAGCTCTTCTCTGGTAAACTTAGGAAGGATTTGAGTATAATTATCCTCAGCAATAATAGGGGAAACAGAAGATTAGAGAGCAAGAATCAGAATAGCTAGACAGTAAGAAGAGCAATTTACTTCACCACAATGGAGGGCAATCCCCTACAGCTCATCTTCTAAGGACTGGATCTTTAAAGCTATGTAGGCAGCTAAAGATACAGACAGGATCCTAGTGGGTGTTTTTAGGGTTTGGGGTATTTCTTAGAAACTCATTTGACCTTCAGATGGCCAAATGTTTTTTAGAATCTGGCCCTAAAGCCTTGTCTGGCTAGTCACTCTAATCATAAGATTCCTGCTAATTCCCTTGGGAAACTTCTAGACTAAATTTTGAACTGATTGGTTTCACCTATTCTGGCATATTTATCTAGGCTATCCTAGATATTTCCCCTTCTCCCCTATGGTACTTGAAAGGGTTTTCCATGTTAGTTCTCAGCCTGTCCTTGAATTGACTCTCTTGCAGAAGACTGAACAGGACATGACTTTCACCATGCAGGTGCCTGTGGAGATGATTGTTTCCCAAGTACCTGCCCTAATCTCAGCTCCTCAGATGTCTTCTTGCTACTCTGTCTTGCCCAGGTTTCTGGCTCATTCTAGAGTTTCAGCAATGTTTTCTCTGATGTTTTTAGCACTTCCCCATTTCCACGTCCAGCCATCAACACTGCACTGTCTCAACTGAGCCAGCCCCCTTCTCCAAGGCCCCTCTCTGCTCTCCCTCCCAGAGCTGCACTTACGGATCACTTCAACTTTGTACGTTGCGTTGATTTCTCCGACTTTGTTGAACACCCGGCAGGTGTACTTCCCGCTGTCCTCTGGCTTCAGGTTCTTCAGGTTCAACGTCCACTTCTTCTTCTTGTTCTCCCCAATCTCCTGGGGAGTGAGGGGCTTGTTGTCCTTCAGCCACGTGATGTCAGGCCTGGGGTTGCCGCTGGCCACGCACTTGAGGCGGATGGAGCTGCCCACGGGGCGGGCGATCACCCTCCGTCTCATCTTGGCAGGCTGAGTGAACCTGGGCCGGGCTGCAAAAGGCATCAGAGTGGACTGTGGTGAGCACAGGACATGAGCAAAGTAGGAAACTGTTGTTAAGTCTTGTGGCCGGATTTGTTTGAGAGGCAGCCCCATAAGCACCGTGTATCCCTCGTATCAGCTCAAACTGTTTTCCTCAGAAGGGATTCACCACCCAGCCCAAAGTGTTTGAATGTCTGCTGGACTGCTCTGGCCACTGCATAGCACAACCCCAGAATTTCTGTGTCTGTAAGGCAATTGCACCAGACCATCTCACAAAATAATACCAAAATCACGCTATTGCAGCTGAAGGCAAAATGTGGCCCCATAATCACACTGTAATTGTTACCATATTCCACAAACTCCTTAGCCAAGACCAAAGGAAAAAACTCAGATTCCTGTCACGCTGACCATTTTCTCAATTTTTTGCTTGTCACATGAAGCTTCATTTCCTGAAGATCTTTTGCCTCTTAGTTCTCGGTGGCTTTGTTGGGACTTAAGAAGAGTCAACATCTTTTAAATATGTAGGAAAGTCTTAGAAGTGTGACAGACTTTTGTACATTGATCTGAACTTAAATGTATGCAATTTGATAAGCTCCAATTTAAAAAATATTCATGTTGAATGGTCCAAAGAAGTGAATAAACAAATGGAACGAACCCAATAAAACTCAATGAGTTTGTTATTAGAGAATACCCCATATCAGTCCTTCCCAAAACTGGAGAATCTGAAGCAACAGCTGCTAGTGGATAGAAGTGTGGGTTAAGCCAATCATCTTGTCTTAGCAAAGAAATCACGAATCTTTCTAAAAGCAGAGACAAGAAACTTAGAGAAATGCAAGGCCCTAACCTGGCAAAATTTGAAATTTAATGAAGAATTTAAAAGAAAGAACAAATTTCTCACAGTTACTTTAGCTACACAATGCCAGTCCAGGGGCACTTCTAACTAAGCTCAGAGAACTGTTTAAGTCAGAAATGTCCTCTAAGCTTATTAACTTCAACCATTAATCTAAAACTGCCAGCCCCACCACTAAACCATGCCCCCAAGCAGCACATCTTCGTGCTTCTGAAGCACTTCTAGGGATTCCCCGGCTAGCTACAGGATGGCCTAGTGAGACTCCTTCCTTCCCAGGGCTGAGGGCCAGAAGCTCTGGGATGTGCATTATAGTGGAGCTTTCCTGAATGGAAGAGGCTGGTCTGCAGCTTCCTATCCCCAAGCACTGGGGAATGGCAGCCATTGCCCTCTGAGGTTTGTGAGCACACCCTTAGCCCTCATCCCCCTGTAGCCTTGTCCAGCCTCCCTCCCTCTGGGAAGAGGACACCCTTTGGCATACCCCTCTCTGCAGAGTGCTTTTCCATAGGGGAAACCATCTGTCTCCACAGCCTTCCCTTGCCCCCCTTGGCTGTCACTTTGGGTCCCACCCATTTCATGTTATTTCAAACTCCTGCTCAGAAATGCTTTGCTCTCTGTGCAGAGGCTTTCATGTGTAATCCAATGAACTTTAGTAACTCTGGCACTGGGAGTCTTTGCCGTGACAGCTGAGCAGCAAGTGGGACATACTAACCCCCCCACAGGTCGTGGTGCCTGGATTGCTGGGTGTTCCCTTTGGGATCTGCTGCAGGAGACCCCTCACAGCAGAGACAATCCCCCTCCCTGACAATGAACCCTGTCAGAGCTGCACACCGTGGGCAACGACATCACAAATTTTAATTTGAGCCTTAATTTGTGCTGATAAAGGTTGTCACTGTGGAAGATGAGAAAATGTCTGCAAGGCTCATGGAGAGGTCAAGAATCAGCCATGCAAGCCACAGCAACAGTTACTCTGTAATATGGCAATAATTTACTCCAAGACCAGGAACTCCAGGTCTAAGTAGAGGGGAGATCCTCACAGACAAGATTCCTGATCTGGGACTAACATACCAAAGAGCAAGTTGGAGTCAGGACAGTCACAATTCCCCAGCAGACTCAAAAGTCAAGTGAGTGACTGAACTTTCAGAAGGACTTGCTGGCATCCCTGCTCAGTGAGGGCATTTTAAGACAGAAACTCTTTCCACCCAAAAAAAGCAGGTCTTTAATATTTCTGGTTTTCCTCCCACTGTGATCTCATGAGTCTGTCTGGAGTTTTGCACTCACTCCTCACACATGGTTGCCCAAACTCATTCCAAGCTACAGGTAAAGCTACACTTCTTTGGATCTTTCAGCCCCTCTTTCTTTCTTTTTCTGTTTAAAAAAGGTTAAGTGATTATGTGGTCTCAAAACCTACTCCAGGCTGTGTGCAATATGCTGAAACCAGATCCCATTTACACAGTCCTGAATGTTTCCTTGACAAAAGCCTGAATTGGACAAGTTTAGAAAAGCTAGTTAACACAAAAAGGAGAAAGAGAGAGAGAGACACACATTAGAGAGAAAAAGAGACCCAGAAAGTACAAAGGAGAAAGAGGAGAAGCAGCACTGTGAGAGACAGGCAGAAAAGATCTCTATTGAGTTGATGCTAAATGTCTGTCCCCAAATCTGTTCCATTTACAGAAGTTTTGCTTGTTGGAGTGCCAGCAAGGGCCATTATGAAGTGCCTCTGTGTTATTCTCATGCTTGTTCTCCTCCATATCACTTGGCACTTGCTTCATAAACATGAACCACACATTTGTACAGTATAAATTATATCCCACTCATGAGCAAGGGAAAACACAAAGACAAAGAGACTGTGTTGTGTATGGGTTCCTGGCTGAAATATGCTGTTTACCATGAAGATTTATTCAAAGTTAATGAAAATTAAGTGCAATGGAAGCCTGTCAGCATAAAGATCTGCCAAGGAATTCAGTGGTGTCCTCTTCCTGTGGGACACCTTGAGAGGCATGGATCAGTCCCTGAGGCTCCTGTCAGACATTACTCACACAGAATGAGGTGATTATCTGAAAAAAAATGTCTGCTGTGATGCACCACCATTACCTCCACAGAGTGACAGTCATTACCACTTCTGGCTTTCATGATAATTACAAAATAATGTGTCACAACAAGACTGTGTATTGAAATATTTTGAAGTCTTCTGCTTAAGAGCTCAGTCACTTGTGGGAAGGCATGGATAGGGGTCTCTATCTTTCACCACATCAGTTCCCTGCTCTCCCCAGAGATACCAGTCTGTGATGGTAGGTGTAAGGTAAAGCAGAGCTTTTTATTTTCACCATGCTTCTTCTCTCATACTTCCCCAAGGGCTCAGGACAGTGACAACACAAACTGCTTCTTCACCTATCACCCTCCAGAGATCTGCAGAGACACACTGACCCTCCCTGCACATCCGCTCACACCAGCAATTCTGTGGTGAACAGTGCTGGATGGAAAGGGCTTAGGTGGGTGCATGGCCGACCCCAGGCATTTCTCTGCTTGGGGACATGAAAGGAGACAGGAGGGATGAAAAGAAGAAAAAGCAGAGGTTCAGGAATACTCTGCAGCACAACAGACTGGGCCAGGGCAGCACAGAGTAAGACATAATCTGATACAAGATTGTCAATGCTGAATAATTTTAGTAGAACTTACATCTTTTCTTCATAATATTATTGTTGTGTTATTGTATTCATCCATCATCCAGCAGCTTTACCAGGAGCACAATCGTAATAAAAAATGGAGAAATGGCAGCTTTGTGTTAGCTGCTGAACTCCTCCTGAAGTACTCCTGACCTGTAGTTTATCTAAGACACCCTTCCTCCAGCTCTAAAATCCCTTTCCAGAATGAGTGGAGGTTGCCTTTCTCTCCCCAAACAGGCTCAGCCTGAGATAAATATGCAATTCAAGTGTAGCCTGGAATACACCACAGCACACCACATCTCTGTTTGCCAGCTGCTGAAGAAAACTGACCTCAGGTTAAGTGCTGGGGACTCATACAGCAAAATCTTGTCAGGTTCCACCCCTGCCACTACTGTGAGGTTCTCCCTGGCCACGAATGGGGTACAAAGCCATCTCTGTATTATAAAATTAAAGAGAGGGATGTACTGCACGAGCAAAATGAATTGCTGTGCTTCATCCACTGAGCTCATAAACTCACATCACACTCCTGTCAGTAATGGCCAAAAGCTGTTTGGCATCAGCCTGACAACTTATTGTCCTTCAAGGACTGCTTGGACCAAACTGTGCCTGCAAGTTTTGCAGTGATTCAGAGCCTCTTCCAAGTGAGATTGAGCAGTTCCCCAAAGCTCTACAACAGCAACAAAATCTTATGCCTGAACAGCCCATGGCTTGGAGAAGTTCAGGCAGGTGTCTAAAAGAGAGGGTGATCTTAAAAAATACTCATCTTGGCTTAGTGCTAATTCTCCTGAAGTGAAGTCAGACCTCCCATTTGTCCTCAGTGGGAGCAACACTATGCTGGCACTGGAGACTTTTGGAAATACTGCTGTAAAAGTCAATATGCTTTTTATAGGGAGTCTATGAAAGCTGTAATAGCTGCACATGCAAAAGAAAAGTCGCTGCCCAGAAAAACAAATACAAGGGAGAACCATGCTGGGGTATATGGCAGGGGGCCCTAGGGCCGACCACAGGCTGCATTTTGCAGGACCCTTGGATGGGATCCATTCACACCAACACATTCAGCTGACACTCTGTTTATTATTTGACCATATGTAGGGAGAACTCACTCCAGTCACTCTGCCTTTCCTCTGCTTCAGCAGCTGAGAAACGTGCCACGTGAACAGCACTGAACCAAGGAGTGAGGAAAAGCAGAAAACACACACTGCTCCTTACCCCACTGCTTCCCAGAATGATCTTCATATTCTCCATTGGAGCCTTCAGGCACCTGGCTGTCCTTCCCTGAGCTGGCATCATCTGTGAAGGAAAGGGAAGATGTTAAAAAGGCGTCCTGCAGCATAACAGGACAACAGGAATTTGCACTTCCTGCTGGAGACACCATGCAGCTGAAGCAAAGTCAACATAAAGTAGGCATCCACATCCTGGCACCTACAGCCTGGCCAGTTTAATGAACAATTTATTTTTCTCCTTCATGACCTTTTTGGCAGGCTACCAAATCAATGTATGGGAGTTTAATCAATGTTGTCATTAATACCTGACACAAGCCTCTCTGTTTATGTTTACAGCTCACTGTTCCTTAGGAGGAGCTCATCTGTGGTACCATCTATGCAAATAATGGTATAAATTAAAATTAGAGACAATTAAACCTAGGAGGTGGGGGAACACATGTGATCAGTCATACAGAGCACAAGGAGTGTGATTGTGGCTGCTAATTCACCCTTCAGCTTCCACACAGAACCAAAAAAGCAAGCAGGTCTGGGGTCAAATGAGCTCTCAAGAGATGCTGAACGCAAATTTGTGGCTGGCAAAAACAATATTGATTTTAAAACCTGCTTGTGGATATTTCTTTTTAATCAAGACCACCCATCCACCTGTATCAACACACCACTTTGTCCCTCATCACTCTTGTTGTCTATATCACTACCACACAGCAGCACCAAAATCTCAGCTCTGCCCTGAAAAAATAGAAATATCTACAAGGTGAAACCCCCATCTCTCCAGCACCCCCCATCTCAAATTCCACTTTCATATGGCCACCTATGAGGACTCCAGGAGGACCAAGAGGACAGGAGAGTGTTCTGAGCCTCCTTCAGTCACCTGGGTGATATTGGTGGCCTCACACATCTGCAGCCCCAAGATGTGAAAGCTTCTCCTCCTCCAGCTTGACCTCTACTGCACAAGTGCTCAGCTCTGAGCAGCCTCTTGTATAGCAATGGCTCACACCAGGACAGAGATCCACCTGAGGCAATCCGGGCACCCTCACACAATGGTGCAAAACACATTCTCTTCTAAGATGATTTCTGTGCTCTAAAATGTGGCACAGCCCCAGAGGGCAGCTGGATTTGAAGTGACAATCCTGACCAAGAGCTCCTTAGCTCCTAGCTAAAGTGCACTGAAGTGGGTGGAATTTGATTTTCAGAGACAGGTCAGGTAAAAGCTGGGAGAAAGTTTGCTTCAATGAGGAACACAGTGGTGTAAAAACCCTGACAAATAAAGAGAATGGAAACATCTGATTTAAGGAAGGAATCCCTCCAAATGCCTAACTCCTGAAACTCTTAAGAAAAGAGTCTTCTGAGCAAAAGAGGACAATTATTTCTGCAATCTGTGCAACTGAGAGGAAAAACTGATCTCAGCTTGTATAAAAATGTGTCCCTCCCAAAAGGTACAAATAATAAAACTTCTCTTTACAGCTGTTTTACAAGTTGGGTTGTGCTTAAAACAGTACTTAGTGTGTAAACTCGTGTTCAGTCTTTGAGAGAGAAGAATGTCTCTTTAACCCAGTCCTCATCCCAGGTTCTGCTATTTTGGAAAATCATCCCATCTCTTCAGTACAGGGCATTATATGCTGACAGATGCTCTGCTCTCATTAGCCTTGTCCCTTAAGCAGAGAAGCTGCACTGCCACATGAGTTTGTCCCCCCTTGACCTTGAGAGATTTTTCTCTTCTCATTTTGGCTACTTCAGGACAGTTTCTCCTGGAGCTATCAGGAGAAACAGCTGTCACTTTAAGGGGAAAAGAAAACTTTCTGAACAGCAGCATCGTGCTCAAACCTCAGCAGCTCCTCCAGCTGAGTGCCCCATCCCACTTCCAGCCACCCTCTATCCATGACTGGACACCCTGAGCATTTCCTGGGTGCCCCAGCCACCTCCCAGCCCCAACTACAGGCAGCAGGGAGAAACAGGTCCTGCTCAGGAAACACCAAGTCTCACAGAGAGCCTGAGTGCCAGTGCACCATCCAGGCTCTGCCTGCAGCCTATGTTACAGAGGCCACTGCCTCCTGGGCTGCATTCTGCAATTTTACTTTTACAACCTTGGCAAACCAAATGCAGGGAATACAGAAATACACATTCTACATGATAGCTTGCATATGATGTTGTCTCCTTTCAGTCAAAATACCAAACTGACTATCTCCTGGCACTTGTACAGTTTTTCTCATAAATATCCATAGTGTCACGAATGAACTCTTGGATGCTGTCTGACAAGAGAACACAGTAAATCCCTTGGCACAATTAGAAAAATGTATTGCAATGGAGAGGAAAAACTGTGGTCAGAGATGCAGGATTCCTGCCCATTGTTAACTGTTGAATCATAAAAGTGTTTAAGACATTTAAGTGGTGATGTTCTGTCAATTATACCTTAATCCTGCTCAGTTTGGTGTACAAAGGGCAGGGTATCTCCCCTGCCTGCTGCCTCATGTTACAGTAAGCCAGCCCCTGTGCCCTCCTCCCGCTGACACACAGCCACTGACTGTGGACTCCACACCTCTTGACTTGCTGCCAAGCTTTTGATGTAAGGAAAATTGCTTTGAATCCGTTTGATCCTTTGAAGATGCACCGTCAGTTGTTACCCCGACAAATCGCAAACCTGTGGAGTCACCTACCAAACCCAGAAAAAGACATTTCTGGGGAAAGAGATCGGGATAATTTATGCCACCACACTGAGATGACAGAATAGATGATTTGGTGGAGGAGCAAAACTGAAATAAATAACTGCATACATTTAGGCACATTGGTTTAGATACACTGGAACTTGCTTTATATGTATTGGGAATGTGGTAACGTTAACAACAATAGCAGAAGTCTTGAGGTGGGGAAATGCCATGAACATGGAAACTCTTGTACAGCAAAACTGTTCCTTCCCTTCCCCAGAGCTGCTCGTGGAGTGAGGGATGTTACAGACTCTTCCAGCTGCAATGTGCAGTGAATGGATTTGTGACATCCAAAAATTGAATGAAACTCATTTGGGAAAGATTCCCTGAAGCCCCTTAGTCTCCAGTTGAACTTAAACAATGTGAGTGAGGCAGTAGAGTAGCCAGAGATACAACGATGAAGTGCTAATCTGTGATGTGAGTGACACAGGGTCAGGTCTCCCTTCTGCTGCATTCAGAGAGAGATTTGAACCTCCACTCTTGCACCTTGGGTGAGTGTCTTAAGCTCTGACCTGTGGTTGGAAAGCACCAAAAAAGAGCTGCTTTATTACTTTGGGAGAGAGATAATTCAGGAAAGCCTGAGGATGGAAGGCCCCTGTCTAATTCAGACATCAATATTTGACTTCCACTTGCCTCAACCAAAGTCTGTACTGTGGCTGCATGGGTTTTGCTTCTTCCTGCTTTAAGAAGTTCTTTATTTTTTCAATTTTAATATTAAGTTGTTTCCAAAGGTAGAGAAACACTTTTATAGTGTTTTACAGGGGTCTGTGATGCTGAAAGCAAAACTAAATTTCCTGAAAATTCAGAGGTATCTGGTCTAGCCCAAACCTGCAGTCTGAGGCCTGGTTAATAGTGTCAGATCTGAAGACCTGCTGTTTGCATTTCACTCTGTCACACACATAACTGACCTGGCAGTATTCTTCTTAGACAGAAAGAGGACCTAGAGAAAGAAGCCACATCCAGATATATAGGAGCAGCATACTAAATGATGAGCTAGTAGCAGAGATCATGAGTCTTAGCTATATTCAAGAAATGACCTAATAAGCCAATAGCTTATTCATGCTCTTGTCAGCTCCCCACAGGGGTGGGAAGTTCGGGGTGATAAGTACATACAGAAAAATCAGCCTGCAATCAAAGGGCAGCAGAGACCAGATATGCAGCACTGCCAAATTTGCTGCCAGCAGATTACCATGAGAGGCAGTGCTAAGAAGGATGAACTGCTGAAGTATCCTACAAGCTCCCTTTTCTGTGACCTATATTGGAAGGTCATCCTGCATTGGACTTCTTGGACAGTATCACACGCTTAGGATAGCAGCCAGTTGGAATATGAAGTGGAAAACCTGCCTTGAAAAGCAATCACTGACTAATTTTATGTCACGAGTATCTGATGCTAAGAAAACATACACATGATTTAGGTGTTCTTAATGTACAATTTGGCTCCATGGTGTTATAGAGCATGCTGGCTGGTCAAAAAACCTGAAGGGCAAGGCTCCAATATCATGTCAGGTGACAGACTTGGAGACATGGGACAAACTCGTGTAGGCCCTTCCCCTAAAATATCACACATGGCCATGCAAAACAGGATGGACACAGAGGCATCAGCCTACTCCTCAGGAATGTCACCCCAGTGGCATCATCCTCAGCTGCTCTCCAGCCACTGCCTCTCCCTTGCTTCAGGATCTCATTCCAAGCTGGCTTTTAGGTCTGAGATGCTGGTGGTGCTGGGAAAGAGTGTGGTGCCCCAAAGCAGGCTGGATTTCTGCAGAAAAGGAATTTCTGTGTGTAACTCCATCAACTGACAAAGCCCATTGAGAAGCCTATGGGACAAAGACTGCCACATCAGTGGGATATGGTTACTGTTTATTACCATAGCAGAATTGTTCCATTCCCTCTTAGAAGTTAAAGCACATGGAAAATTCTGCATAACGGTCCAGCTCTGAGAGCAACTGATGGGAAATATTCAGATTGTTACTGAGTCAGGATCAAGTTTTATTTACCCACAGGTTCTCCATGAAGGCTTCATGTTTTAGCCGAAAGGGCATGACTGGTTTTCAGGCCAATACCATGCGCTGAACATCCAACCACAAGTCAAAACAACAGCCCAGTTTCTGAAGCAAAAATCTAGCCATCGTATTTCCCCATGATTCACAAAGTTGCTTCAATTTGTTATAATGCAAGGCCCGTCCCTGCTCGAACTTGATGGGACCAGCTTTGGAGTCTTTGATGTCAGAGGCCTTGAAAGTCCCATTTCACAGATGAGCCAGCTTTGCATAAATAAACAAAGTGACCTCTGAACTGGAGCCTGAGACCTGAGCACACTTCAAAGCACTGGGGGAGGCACTGGGGGGGCAGTGGGGAATGAAGCGATCAGCATCCATCATTAAGGCAGCCCCCACTCCACACTGCTGCTGAACAAGGGGTGTAAATAAAAGGAGGGAGGCAAGTAGGGAGGCAGTGAAATGAGGGGGAAAGTGATGTAATCCAGTCAGGCTTGAACAATTATGAGGAGGCCTTGTCCTTCTCCCATGGATGAATGAAAGAAATCTCTCTGAACTCCAGCTTTAGGGGCTGACTCTCGCATTTACCCAGATGCATCATATTTGCACATCACATTTGCTCCCCTTCACTGCTGCTGAATTCTAGGGAGTGACCAAATTCAGGTTGCTTGTGGCAGGTGAATCTTGGGCCTTTCTAGGAGTTATATCAGAATTTGTTCTGTTGAGCCTAGCCAGGAAAACTTAGACTACAAACTTCAAACAGGAAAAGATTGGACGCATTTTTCAGCAGCCTTGAAGGGGCAGTAGATGGTGGATAAACACACACAAAAGCAAGTACAATCTTCAAAAGTAGGTCTCTGCAGTTTATCTCAGATGTATTCAGGCTTTCCTGTAATACTTGCTGGAATTTAAAGGGAAACACAATGCAAAGATCACTCTGTACTTTGTTTTAGGGAGTCTTCTGCCATCCCAGCTGGTATATCTGATGCCCAGATGAATGGTCCATGAGGTACGTATGTAAGAAGGACGCAACAACTTTATCTCTGGGATGTTACAGGGATTAAGGTGCTCGCTTTCCCCAGATCACCTTAATGTGGAATAACATCCAGGTTTCATTAGAATTTCAGCTGGTATTAACCCTCAAAGGCCAGGGAAAAACAGCCCAACTCACTGGCTAGCACAAACATCATCTGAGAGCTGCCACTGTCAGCTGCCAGGGTTTTATTGCTCATCTTGTGATATTTAGGATGTTTCAGGAGGACCTTGAACATGATCTTGACCTTGAAGTCACTACTTTAAAATGCAGGGGGTTTTCTTTACTGAATAACAACTCTTAACATCTATGATTCTGAAGAACTCTGTGTAAATATACTCTAAAATCTTGGGAAAAGAGGAGCAAAACACTAATTCTTGAGTTCCTGTGATTTTTCAGCTTGTTTTGTGTTTTTTACAAGGCCTGAACTATGGCTTCAGGACCCTTGAGACAGGGGAATCCCAAGGGTGACTTGAAATCATTAAGAAGCAAAGTCTTCATTTTGACTAATTCTGAATTTTTTACCATCATTGAGGTCTAATTTAGCAAGTGTCCACTCTGAACCCTCTTTCCTACCGGAGGTAAACAGGACCAAACTCCAGTGAACTTATCCCATTGACTGGCATAAATATTAGATACTATTTTGAGTGGTTTTTGTAGATCCTCCATTAACCCTCCATCTCATGCTCACCATTCCTTAACCTACCCATATTAACAGTGTTACCTACTGTTTTAACAGTGCTGATGTTATGAAAAGACAGGAAATGTGTTTAGAGTTCATTTGGAAGGGTTCAGTGAAAGCAAATATCAGGAATATTTGGATAAAAAAGACCTCATGGAGGAAACCCCTCTCCTTGGGTCCAGTCAGAGAAAACCTCTCAAGATGGAAAAGAAGAAACCCTCTCAGAGGAGTGCATAGTCAAGGAACACTCTACTTTTCTCAAAAAAACCCAAAACACAAACAAACAAACAAAAGACAACAAAAAGAAAACCAAAACAACACAAAAAAAACCCCCTAAAGCCCCACAGGAAAACCAACATGAAGTAAAATGTTACTGGAAGAGAACTTCCCTCTATGGCACTGCAGGCTTTACTACCTATTGTCTTCAACTGCAGTTGGGCCAAAAATAACCAGAGGTATTAAAACTGGAATTTCCTGACAATAAAAATAAAAAAGTATGTGTTCGTGGCTTTTTTGGTATTTTCAGCTCTGGCCATTTTCATGAGAATTTCCATGCAAAAATTGTCATGGATTTCACTTCAGGCCCAGGGAATCTCTTGTAAGCAGGAGGCTTTGCAAAAGGAACATTTGCAGTCCACCTGCCTCCTGAAACACTGAAGAAACTCCACAGGCAACAGACAAAAACCCTGGCTGGATAATGAAGAAATGAGGCTTCTGTCCAGAGCTGCATCAGTAACTCACATTTCTAAGTTGTGACAATGTACAGGCCCATTGCATTACCTGTCACTGACAAAGCTCTGAATTGGTGGTTATTACTGAATCCCACATTTCAACAACAGGTGAACATAATCAGAAATGACAGCTTTGAGACCAAGAGGACTTAACTCTCTTCCAGAGAATGAGAAAAAGGGGGACTATGGGGTAGCACAGACTCATGAAAACTGGTTTATTTTACAGGCTGGTACCAATCGAGCTCCAACAGCACAGACAAACCAATCCTATTTCCAATGAGAGTTTCAGCAGCCCAGAGAGAATCTTCCAGAGCTATGCATGAACTGCTACCAGCACCTGGACTAAATCTTTTACTACCAGTTCCTCCTTAGTAAAGCAGTCTCTGCTGGGAGACTAACATGGACATATCCCTGTTCTGTACTCTTGCATAAAGAATGCTGTCGTTTATTGCTTGAGCTTGATTTAAAAACTTTGGTATGGAAAGGGATCACGTATTTCCTTAGAGAGGTAAATGTGGAGTGGTGGAACTCCAGAAAAGTGGGGTATTTTAAGGGTATAAAGGGATTAATGAGATAAAAAATTAAAGCCTTTAAATTGAACATACATGAAAGCTTCCCAAGAGGGGCTTTTGCTTGAGTATGGAATAGTCACTCAGAAGAAGAGAAGCTCTATTTCACAGAATCATAGAGTGATTGAGTTAAGCTACAAACCTAACACTGCCAAATCCCTATAAACCATGTCCCTAAAGGCCACATCTATATGTATTTTAAATATCTCCAGGGATGGTGATTTCAACCACTTCCCTGGGCAGCCTGTTCCAATGCCTGACAAACATTTCCATTAAGAAATTTTGCCTAATATCCAATCTAAACCTCACCTGGTGCAACTTGAGATAATTTTCTCTCATCCTGTCCATGTTACCTGGAAGAAGAGCCTGACCTGGCCACATCCTCCTCTCAGGGAGAGGACTGAGAAGGTTCCCCCTGGGCCTCCTTTTCTCCAAGTCAAGCATATCCCTCAGCTGCTCCTCATCAGACTTGTACTCCAGACCCTTCTCCAGCTCCATTGCCCTTCTCTGGACATGCTGCAGCCCCTCAAAGTCCTCCCTGCAGTGATGGGCCCAGAATTGAACACAGGATTTGAGGTGCAGCCTCACCAGTGCCAAGCACAGGGAAACAATCACCACTCTGGTCCTGCTGGCCACACCATTGCTGACCCAGGCCAGGATCCCACTGGTCTTCTTGGCCACTAGGTCATGTTCAGCTGGCTCTCAACCAATACCCCCAGCTCCTTTTCTGTCAGGCAGCTTTCCAGACTCAAACTTTAGAACATGTAAAATTGTAATGATCTAACTATGGCTGAGCTATAGATTTTACAATTCTATTTGTCCAAGTTGGCTCACATAGTTCTCAAAAAGAGCTTTAGTAGCTCCTGGAGTATGGTATGATTGATAAGAAGGAAAATAGACAACAGAAAAGGATGTTAGTGCAAAAGGAGTCCTTGAAGACCATGAAATATTCTCTTTTGGCTATATCTATACAGAGGAATTCTGGAGTTCTCCTGAGTTCATGCAGGATGATATGACCTGTGCCTGCTGCATTCACCTCACTCCTCTCCTTTTCTGTGCCCATGACTCTGTAGCTGCTTCAGATCTGCACCTACTTTAAAACCTTCTTCCCCTCTTCCCCAGCCTCTCTGAAAGTGCAGCTCTTCCTTGCTCCTTGTGGTCTGTTGCTGCCCACAGAGCTCACAAAGCCATCTGAGACACATTCTCAGCCGTGGCTCCATCTGCACATGGGGATGCTCCAGCCCCTGCTGCAACCACACAAAGAACCACAAGGAGAAACAGCTGGAGTTTTTCACTCAACCACTGCAATTCCCTGGCCTGCCATTACAGCAATTACATTACAAAGGCAATCACAGCCCTTCCGCCATGCTGGCTCCTCCAGACACCAAGGACCTCCTGCCTGACTTCAGGTCTCCATTCCACAGGGGGCAAGAAAGCAATTCTTCCTCCTTTGTTGTTGTTGTTGAGGTTGCTTTATTTATCAGCATGCTCCAGCACACACAGACAGCAGCCCCGAGAGCTCTGTACCACAGGCACCAGTCTGCGGTCACAGTCTTGATCTGCTACTGCAGAGGATGAAAGGGAGAAGAAATCAGAGAACAAGATGAGTGGTTAGGCTTCTGCCTTGTCACCGGCACTTTCTGAGCATGAAATAGCAGCCCCCAAAAGACAGCAATTACCAGCCAGCTGCTTCAGGCCCAGAACAAATTGGTAATATTTCCCAGTATTTTTTAACCCGAGCATCAAGGCTCTCTTAGAGACAGGGTCCCAGTATATTAGAGGCTGCTCACAGACAGCACAGAAGACAGACCCTGTTTAAAGAGTTTACTGCTTGTGTAGTGCAGGCATGGAGTGGATGTCACACATATTAAGGTTCCTTGAAAAACATATTTTTAGGCCCGTTTTGGCCTGGTGGGGTAATGACGGGAGTCTTGCATCTTATAGAGTAGAGAGGAAAAGCTTCATTTATAACACCAATCAGCCTTTTTGAATTATAACCATTTCACTGCAATTATTATTTATAAGAATAAATCCCTAGTTACTTACAGAAAGTTTATAAACACTAGCAAGAATTCTGTGATTTTAAGTATTATCTGACAAATAAATTTAAACAGCCCTTACTTTGGAAACCTAACTCTAGTGCCCAAGCCCAGAGAAGGAAAAGATCAGGGTGACACCTTCCTCTCTCCCCTGACTGCAGAAGAGATGCTGGCTATGTAGAGTGGGTTCCAGAAGCGAGGTGGTATGAACACTCCACCCAAAAACACAAGCCAAAATTCCATCTTCAACAATCCTAAATTGCTTAGGGTTAGGGGAGGGAGGCATGCCACTGAAAGGGCTAATGCAAGGTTAATGATAAGAAGAAGATTACAGCAAAGCCAAGGATAAACTGATAAGATCTGGCTCCTAGCCTTCTATTTTAACCACTACACAGCTGCTGTTCCCCATAAAATTATACCTCTATCACTCCCCTCCCTACTAGCATTGATCAATGTTCATTATTTTCTTCACCAAAATGTGTAGAAACATCATTGATATGTGTTCCATCTCCCTGAAAACTCACGTGGCCAAAATAGGTCAGCATAAAGAGATTTCCAGAGGGGCTGGAAGGAAAGAAGAGGCCACACATGTCAGCAACTGAGTACAGGCATTATTTTTGGATGGCATTTATAATAAAAAAAAATAATCAATTGTATAGTCCTGTGCCTTCCAAACACTGAGATAATTCCTTAGTGTGGAATTACCCAATCCATCACGATGAACTGGGAATTGCAATACTGGGCTTTACAGCCAGGAATGTGGATCCAGCTGTCTCTTCCACCCCAGTATGAAAACTATTGAAACATTCTTTATGGGCTTACATATTTCATAGTCTTCTGGTAGAAAAGTAAAAATATCTCCAATGGAAGGAAATGAAACATCCAATGACAATTACCAAATGAAGCAAAATCTCAGACAGGACTGCTGCTCAACATCTTTAATGGGAAAAGTGTGTTTGCTTGAGGTGAAAAATCACACCTCATCAAGATAAGTGTGACCAAGATAGGTCAAGAGGCTATTACAGTTTAACTTTGATTTCAAGAAATAACAGCACCTGTAAGTTGTAGAAGTGCTAAGACATCAACTGAGGATGATAACTTTTAATTGGACATGCAGAGCATGTAACAGTTTAATTGTCTAAAGATGCTCATTATCTTCAATGGGTCACAAGATGTTAAGGAATCCTTCCTTACAGATTTCAGAAGAAAATTACTTCAGAAAACAATCCACATATGTAATAAATATGAATTTTAATATGTCATTGGCAGGAATCAGTCCCTCCTCAGTCACCTGATTAGGGGCTGACTGCTGATTTTATACTCAAATCTCTTTTGATAAATAGACTTTCTAAAGGTTAGGTAAACCACTAAGTCAAAAAGAAAAGAAAGGGCATTTGAAAGGGTAGAGAGAAAATTATTTTTAGCTTTTTCAACTTAGATTTATCTTTTATAAGCAAACTGATATGCAGTTGTGTAACAGAAATATGGAAGTGGTGTAATCTCTCTAACCACTATACTTTACAGCATGACAATAAGGTAAAGAAATTGAGATTTTGGGGTCAATGAAAGACAGAAAGTAGCCTTGGTGTCTGATGATATCAAGACTTACAACATTGCCCCCATATGATGCTAAATACATAATTTTATTAATGAAGTGCCATTTACCTTCTGCATAATGTTCAATGAATGATACATATATCTCCAGGTCATTGTCACACTAATAATAAGCTGGTTTTAGTGGCAAATTGTTGCCACTTTTACAGTTCTGTCCAAGAACAACCCTGGACAAGTGGCAATTTTGTTGGCTCCCAAAACAAACTGAATACTTGGCACCCTCCCTAACGTGAGGATTACAGTATATTACACAGGATAATGCTGGCCTGTGTCTTGCCAAAATTAAACCTAACCTAATTACATGGAGTAAATTATAGCTTTCCATGTGGGGTAAAACACAAATTGTAAAAATGGTTGCTCACAATTAACTATATAATCCCAATGCTGTCATTAGAAATTTCTAAAACATGCTGCAAAACAATGACTAGCCCAGTACAGTCATTCCTGTGGGATGGAATTAAATTCCTTTGTGTGTTTTTGCATTTTTTGTAATGCCTGTCCTGGCACATGACCAGCAGCCTATAAGAACAGCCATCATCTTAGGATCAGAAAGGACCAGGGAAAAGCTAACTAAGAAAACAGAATCATATAATCCCAGGATGGCTTGGGTTGAAATGGGCCTTTCAAGATCATCTAAAAACACATGAAACTCAAGATTATTTTGGGTAGAATTCAACAGATTTTGAGTGCTCAGTAGCAAAGTTACTGCATCCTTTTCAGAGTGAGGGTACAGATCTCCCCAGTTCTCAGAATCCTCTACGGTCAGAGACAGTTCACCCCTTGAACCTCACTTAGAGGCTTCACTGAGACGAAGCAGGGGCAGGGAGTCTTCATAAACAATATTGGAAAATGCGTTTAGGAGACAAACTCGGGCTGCAAGTGGAATCCAGCACTTGTCAATGAAACACAACTACCTAACACCTACCCAGAGCCAGCTGCCACCTAGGACCTTGCCCAGATGAGCCACAAAAAACTTTCTCCAAGAGGTATTTCACCCTCTGATATTTAAAAGCTAAAGCAGGTGCAGTTTATTAGCTTTCTATCCAAGTTACCCCATGTGGACTGCTCTTGGAGAGCACTGGAAGCCACAATCTGCACCAAGGGGGAAACTGGGAACATTTAAGTCCTGTATTCAAAAAACAGAGAACATCTCAGCCTTATCTGTGGAGGGGAAGTATTTTTTTTTACTAGTAAACAGTGCTTTCTCTAAAATCTCTAAATATTTACTCTAACAAGCACTGCAGTTTACACACCTTATTTTTTTACGGAGATAATGCATTTTGTTATTAACATCCTCATATGAATATTTCATACTGAATGTATTCCACGCGCTGTTGGCTATTTTAAACAACAGATGTGAGAGGGATTTAAATGCCAATTTTAAAACTGTGCAGTTGATTGAAATCCTGTGAGCCATTCATAGATTGCCAGATATTCTATTTACATGATTCCTTCCATGTAAAATACTTCAGGGAATACTCTAGACTCTGGCATATGGTTTAGAATGATGATGACTGATGTTGGAGATGCCACACAGACAACAGGACATATTATCTGGTTACATCTGTGCGTAAAATGCTTTGAGATTTTTTGATGGAAGGGGTTATGAATGTGTGAGGCTGAGATGCTGCATTTATGTCCCTCTAAATCATGCTCAGAGATAACAAGCAGTTAGAGGCCCGTCAGTGCAAAAACAAGCACTTTTATGAATGCATTTCATTGCATCCATGTGCTGTTATCCTCCTGGGCAATTATGACTTGTGGGTGAACCTTGAAAAATTGGGGAGGATCGGCTGAAAGGGAGAACTCCAATGCCAAAACACATCCAGAGCCTGAAAATGGAAACCTTATGAGAATAGCCTGTGCACAGTCGGATTGCAGGGCTTACTCTTCCCTCCTTCCAACACTGGGGAAACCCCTGTCCGTGCCACAAATCTGACTGACTTCCACTTCTGCATCTGCAGCCTCACAAATCCCACGGGCCTGAAACTCCCACGCTCTATAGCAGAGGCCCTGCCTGACAGATTACATGCAAATGTTACAAATACATCACAGGCTAGAGCAGAGGAATGTTCACAGTGCTGCAGACACACTCAGGAAAAAAAAAAAATCCAGTGAGACCCCTTGGTGCAGTCCCTACGGTAATACATCCTGAATGAGGAACTCTATCGTGTGAAAACATTCCTAATAATTCCTTCTGTTTTCATTAATAATATTAAATTTCCTGCTTCTGGAGTATCTTTTGTTTTAACAAGCACAGTTTTTTGTCTCGTCTTCTGAAAGGCTGCGCCACTGTAAGTCTATTATTACTATTTATGCTGAAGTCTTTTAAATGGGCCAGGCATCCATATCCAAAATCAGCAATTTGCAAGCCATAATCTCATACCAACCAGATTAACGTGACACCTGAGATGTGTTTTCTTTCAAGACACAGGAGTCTGAAAGGCTGAAAGTACCAGAAATGCATTAAAAAATCGTCTTTCTGCTTCAGAAACATATGCATTGGATTCTGTGGTGCTCGTGAGTGACCTTTGGTGACTTTTTCCTTGACAAAGAGTCAAATAAAATTTGAATCAAATTGTAATAATCCAATGGTTTGAAATCACTAGGGAAAAAAAAAAGGAGGTGTCTTCTTACTATCCAAAATACCTCATTCTGACCCAGAAGTAATTAAGGGTGGATAAATTATCTGGCCTGCCATTTACTCTGGCATATTATTTTGCTCATGTCTTTCTTCTTCCTCTGCAAGGGGTGCTTGTGGTCATATTGTTCTTTTATTTATGGCTCACAGCCTTTTCAGTGGCAGCACGCACACCCAAGTGCAGGCCCAGAGCGGGAATGCAAATTCCTTGGGAAGTAAATGGGAAGAGAAAAATGTCCAGACCATGCCTAATCTTTACAAGGATGGCAGTTAAACAGAAAACTGTACCCTCAAAACCCAAAACCGGGGAAAAAACAATGCTTAATTATAATATCATGCTTCGTATATTTATGTGCTTTACATATAAGACCTGTGGAAGCCTAACTGGTTCTTTCAAAATTCTGCTATAAAACAGCACCTGCATTATCCAGCTGATCCATGCCCCAGTTCATTGTGCTCAGCGGTGATTGCTTCCACTTTGAGTAGGTCGCTCCCAGGACTGCTCTCTGGCTCAGCTTTCAAGCTGATTTCTCTGACAAGCTGGCAGCAATAAAATAATTCATTCCAGAGGCTGAGAGAATCACCCGCAGCATAGACTGCGAGGATCACCTGGCAGCAGTACAGAGCCCTACGCAATGGGAAGCCTGGGGTAAACCCTGTGCTGGGACGCCTGGATGCCACAGGGAGGAGGGAAGGCCTCGGTAATTCGACCAGGAATAAAGGCAGCCTCATGGCAGTGGGATGGGAGGAACGCCAGAGAGGGGCTGCTCCAAAGAAGACTCGCTGAAAGGAAGAAGGAGCAACCACGGAGAGGAATATTTTTAATAAAAACAGAATTTCCGTGAGAAGAAGCAATGGGATGAAGCCTGCAATGTGTATCCATGACTGCTTCTGAAACCACAGGGAAGGTGACTGAGGACAAGTCAAAGAGCCATGCTTTTGTCATGATTCTATATAGTTTTGTCTGTCTGGAAATGCTGGGAATCCACAAGCTGAAAAACAAATAATCCTTATGCTAAATAATATGATGTAGGAAGTCTAGTAACTCTGAAAATCTAAAAAATACCAAACAGTTCTACTTCTGTTCAAAAGAAAACAGGTCAACTCAGAATGTAGGAAGAGCACGAGGTTTTGGATCACATCTGTGGATGGGTTTCTCTAAGGAAAAATAGGCTTGAGATACTGCATGTCCCTGTGGAAACCACTGGATCTCTGAACATTCAAGGCCATCAGGATTTCCCCACAGCAGTATGACACGAAATGAACTGCCCAATATCTCACTGAAAAATCACCCTCCTGCTGCAAGGAAGTCTGATTACACATCCCTGTGTACTCCCAAGCCAACCCCACCTGGGGAGAGATTTATCACTGTTTTCTTGCTAAACTCCTGGAGTAGGATCGGCTGTCTGATGCATTTGAGGACCAGACATCCCACTGCCTTTATGGCCTCAAACCTGTATCAGCACAGCCCCAGCTCACTCCCACGTGCTGCACTGGAGTCCCACTGCAAATCAGGGTGATTTGGCAAGTTTCCTCAGAGATAACACAGCAGAAAAACAAAGTTTGACTGCGCTGGCCTTGCTCTTTGAGCACTCCGAAATTATACGGTTGGAAAACTATCTCAGCCTCAGCATGAACCTTCCTTAATTTGACTCCTAGCTGGTGGAATAATAATTTTTCAGCATTTCAGACAGTGAGAAGTCTCTTCAAGAGGCCTTCTTGTAACAGAGAGAGCTGCCCCTCCTGCACAACCCGGTTGGTTGAGCTCTGAGGGCAAATTTCCATTGCCTCTATTCCAACTTGCCCACATAAAGTTCACTGATCCTTAAGGATTCCCTGGCCAATGTCAAATGCCTGAGGCTGGGATGGCTCTCCACAGACCCTGTCTGGGAGGTGATGCCACACGTTGCCCCTTCCCAAGCAAAAGGCAATGCAACCACACTGTCAGTGCAGCAGGGATGCAGAGCAGGCTCCAAAATGTGACATTCAATCTCATATTGAAACCTCTCCATTGAACTGCCACGCTGAAGCTTGCAGAATTTAGGATTATGTTTCTAATTAAGCAGAAAATTGCTTCTATTTTATTTCTAAGCTACACGTTACTCAAGTGACCAGCTATTCCAAATGAAAACTGCATTGGAAAATTCCCAGAAACTGAGGTGTGGCATTAATTCTGTATAAAGCAGAGCAGAAGGCAGCTGTCTCCCTTCTATAGCATGAGCAGTTAGTTGGTGCCCAGCAGTCTTAAGAAGATTAAATATCACCTTAATTTCAGAAGCCTTCTGCTCTGGCTGTAAAAATGCTGTAACTGCAATAATAATACAACCAATTGTAAAACTTAAATGTTAGGCTTGGATTAATACCACTGCTACTTTATTCCATAGGGAAAGTAGTGAAGTGAATCTTATGTGCTATCTCCTCCAGATTAGAAGGGTTAATTACCCAATATTCATTACAGCAATTGTGGTTTTGCTTGCTCAGTGGAAAAAATTCTGTTTTCTGCTTTACAAACAAAGGGTTAATCTTATCAAAAGGAAAAAAAAACCACCTCTGAAAGCAGACTCTTTTTTTCCATTAGCCTTTTTGAAAATGGAAAAGAAGTGGAAAAGCTTTTTTGGCTACTAATTGAGGAAAAAAAAGTTAAATAGCTATTTTGGGGACAGTAAAGCTGGGTAACATATACCCGTGTTCGTAGGTAAACACACCATGGATTTTTGTTCAGGGCACTTCTCAGAAGAGGCCTTCAGGAGCTGTTATCTCAAAGCTATCACAGCCTCTTCCTTTCCTTTAAAGGGAGATGTGGACCAGACAGCACAGCACCAGCCAGGCTCTAGGGGTGACCTTCCCTGCTGATGGCCCAGGACCTCATCTGTGAACCTGGGAGCAAGGGGTTCCCACCAACTGGGAGCAACGTGAGGATAAACAGAGCCAAATTGAGAGCCTCTCTGGTACAGGCAGGGATGCAGAGAGAGAAGCATGTTGTTTTAGTGTGTTTAACTCACTCAAATTTACCGTGTAGTTTTGGCTTGCAATCCCATATTTCCTGCCCTAATCTCATACACAATGTGGGTTTTGTACTCTTAAACAGTTTCTCTGTGGTTGCTCCACAGTGATGGGCAAATTGATTCCTGTATGAAAGGCCAGAGTCTGTTTTCAGACACTTTCAGTGTTTCCACTGGTCTGAAATGGGAGTAGCTGGTTCAGGAGCCAGTGGTGGAGGATTAAAGCACAGGTATAAGGCACAGAGAGGTGATTGCTTCTCAGTTCTCCTCAGTACTCTGAGTGAAAATAAAGAAGATATTTACTCCTCTTATTGCCTCAAAATTTTTACTCATATAATTCTGCCTTTTCTGCTGTTGCCCAAATTACATATTCTTTGGTAAGGACTTCACAACTGTTCCCAGCAATTTGTGCAACAGCATCCCTCTACAAGGAGACAGAAATAAGAGCAACATTAGCACTCCTTTAGAGGAAAGGCTAAATACAAACTCCTTTTAACAACCTGTACAGCATGACAGCAACATTATACAACTATCACAGACCTGATCAAAGGACACTAAAGCCAATTAAAATGTTTCACTGGCTTCAAAGTAGAACGGATGAAGAATATTAATGTTTAAGGATGGATGTGAAGAGCACTGAAAGTGACCACTGAAAGTGGTCTCCAATGGCATCTCCCTGAAGGACTGAACTGCTCCCCATCATATATTAAGGGATTATATCAAGACTGAAGCAATGCCACAAAAAAGGAAAAAAAAAATGCCGTGGAAAGCACAAGTTGTAAAAGGTCCCAGGAAAAGGAACAATACAAATTACTTAGGAAAAAAGCCTGGATAAAATTACCACCTTCACCCTTCAAAGTTGTTGCCTGAAACCAAATCTAAATCACACCTTTGCTGCACAGGGGTATTGCTGGATGGGAAGGTGAAACACTTCGAGAGCAGCTGCAGTGCAAACAGCAGCAGTGAAAGATGCAATCCCATCTGCTTAATAACATGTTTGCCTCAGGAAAACATATGTTGTGTAGGTTATTTGTGTGAATTCTTTGATACCTGATTTGATCTACACCTTGGGGTATTTTTTGGAGTTTAACAAGTAGTAGGCCTCATGATAAATCCTGGTCCTTAAATGCAGTCAATTGACCCATAGGCAATTTGTGCTGGAATTTAAGGAACATTGCTTTAAAAGTTATCTAGTTCCTCTAAATAGGTTACAGCTTGTTTGCACAAAGTGGATAAGCAGACCCAGGCTTCTGCTTCTGTCATCTAACCAAAGGTCAAGATTTCAGCATCACCCATCAAACCAGACAGCACACAAATAGTGTGCCACTGGGAAAGGGACTACCCCACATCAGACTAACACCACCTGGCCCTTAGTGCTTCTCTTTGCTTGTGATTTCTTAAAACATCCTTGCCATGGCCAAAAAAGTGCATTTTTCAAATCTTCCTGTCTTCCAGAGCTGGAGAAGTGACAAGTGCTTTGCATCCAGCAGCAATTATCCTGTGGGAGTGGTGGATAGTGTGAGGCCACTCCAGCACAGGCAATCCACCTGATAAAAGAGTGACAATCCTGCAGAAGGGACAAGGAAGCAAGGTTCCACTGGGAACAGATTAAATGCTGTTAGGATTGTCATGTTAGTGAGAATGTAATTATTCAGACAGCCTTATTCCATGCAAGGAGAGAGACTGGACACCCAGTGTACCACCTCCCACCTTTGCCATTCCCACAGGGTGAAAGGTAAGTTGAAGGGTCACCTTTTCCAGCAAAATTACTGCATTTCTCTGAGGGTCTCAGGTGCTGGATTTTTTGATCATACATTCTCAAGATCTAATAGCAGGAACTGGTTATTAAAATGGCAGCAGCTATGACAGAACACAGTTGACAAGTGTAGCCAGGGAGGGTGGGGAGGGCTGGCCTTTATGTCACACATTACTGCTTCTGAGCAAGGAAAGTGTAATTGGCAATAAATTAAAATGAAAAGGAACAAGCTGATCAAATACTAAAATTTTCATCAAGAAGGAACTGATATAACCATCACAGGAGCTTTGCCCCATGAAAAGCAAAGGAGATGCTCCTGGAAAATGAGCTAAATGCCTCATAACTTACAGAACATAAAAGTAGAGACACCTGTAGTGTAAAGTCACAGCTAAAAACTGTTTCAGCAGCAAAGCCAAGCCCATGAATAGCAGGACAGAATACAGGTTTCTTCCTATGCCTCAACTGTTATATAAATATATATAGTACTCAGCATGAGAAGTCAGTACCTGCCTCCTTCTATCCTGTCTAGCTCAGAGCCAAGTGAATGCTCAGAGGGAAGTGGGGCATCAGTGAGAAATCAGCTACACAAAGACTTGCCTTAAATCCTCTGGAATAATTTAGCAGGTCTAAAGGCTCTGATTCACAGTTCAAGCAACATAAGATTAGACAAATTCTACAGAAGCCAAAAAATAGAAGAAGAAAGCAAAAGAAACCAAAAGCCCGTGCAGTTGCTCTGGAGGAAAGGCTGTTTGTTGTACTGGCTCCCTGTAAAAGCAGCCTCTTTCTCCAAAAATTATTGGCAAGTAACTTCCTAATATTGCAGAAAGGATTTTTTCTCTATTACTGCAGGAAGCACTGGCAAGGTGAAGAAGTTCAAGACAAAGCTTCCACCTCCAAAACTCCTCACCTCTATTATTTCTTATCTTTCTCTTATAATTTCTTATCTTATAAGAGAGATTCTGCCCAGAACCAGATAACCCTGGACTGTGGGAAAATTCAAATCTATCTAAAAATCTGGGGAAGATCAGACCTGCCTGCCTGTATCAGACTTACAGCATCACCAGCAATTATCTGCCACTGTGTGCAGATAAAGCAGCTTTTCTCTCTGGAGCTCTGTACACGGTGGGCTTCCTCAGCACGGGTGTCTATTAGCACAACATGCAGAGAGTGCTGCAGCACAAAAGCGGAAGGATTATGCTACAAACAGCTCAGTAGCCTTCAAAAGCCTTCACTATGTTAATAGCCTTTAAAGTGACATTTCAGAGCACCAGTGGCACCTGGTCCAGCTGCTCACAGCTCTGCTTCCACCCAAACCCCTCTCTGCTCATCTCCCCACCCCACGGGCCAAGGTGAGGAGGGCTTGTGCCTGCCTACTCAGTGCTAAAATTTATTGGTTAGGCAAGAGGAGAGGGCACAGGATTCCCCTTCGGTTTCTTGTGCACATTCTCCTCTACAGCTGCTGAACGTAACTTTAGCAAACATCAAGGAGAACAGGAGGCTTTACTGAATTAAAATATTTAACATACTGGCTAGTCATCATTCCCTTTGAAACCAATACCCATCTGGGATTTGACTTCATGAAGACTGCTACAGTCTTTCCATGCCATGTCCCAAAAAAGTTCAGAGGGGAAGCACATTGTTGTATACTTTATGTAGGCCCACAGAAAGATTTGGTTTGGAGTGTACATGGACACAAAAGCTTTTTATCTCCAAGGACCTAACCTTTGATAACTGTCATTGCAAGCATTTTATTTTGCTCACTTAAGTAGCGCTATCAATAACTGCCTTTTGCTCTGAAGGCAAACGTGGTCTGCTTTTCCAAGCAAACGAAAACAAATTAAAGACTTAGAACACCCATCAGTTGTTCACTTCAGCAATTTGATCGCTATCTTTTTTTTTTTAAAATTTATTTCCAGAAGATCCTACGGGCCAGATAACAGTCACTCACTGCCTGCAACACTGCACTGCAGTCCACAGCATGTGTATTTTTTGAGAGCTTCAGTGAAATATGAGCAAGAAGCACAGATTAAATCTGGCCTGGAATTACAGTCTGAACTCTGCAAAAACGGATACAGCAGGTCAAGTTCTCCTCTCAGTTACACCAGAGCAGCATTCCAACAAGGAACAGAAAATCCATGGTTTTTGCCCTCAATTTTTAGGTTATTTATACAACCTAGAATGATGGAGGGAGTTAGAAGGATTAAAATTATTTGTAAGAAATCTGTGGCAAACTGCATGTGTACAGACCACTGGGGCTGAATGCTTGACCAAAGAATAAAAAAGTGAGTCTCTGTCACTTGGGAGCAGGCAGGTAGGTGTCCTGTGCCTCTCTGTGGCAACCTCTGGAGCCTGGATGAGTGTAGAGAAAGCTTTCCAGGCAGCAGAAATTCAGCTGCAGCAGCACAGAGCCCAGCAGGGTGATTTTACTCAAATACTCAAGATTCCTCAGTTATTCTGACTTAGTCTGCCTAACAGTATGATAAGACACACAGGCTTTCACACCACCAGGGCTAGGTGGATGCTGCTCCCCAGGAGATCTGCTCTAATTGCATCTGTCAGCACTGAAGAGAGTTGTGGATGCACACTCAGGAAAAAAAAAAACCAGCGAGGGGAATTTGACATTTACCTTTAAATGGAAAGAACTGACATGAACACAGTGGCAAACAGAACCCTGTGCAATACAGCCTGGGCAGTGCTCACAGGGGAGCAATGCAAGGTATTTCTGACGTGCCTTTGGTGAAAACAGCATTTGGGGCCACAAACGTGTGGACATAAATGGATGCAAGAGAGTTCCATGTGAGGAAGGGGATGGAAGCATTGAAGAGACAGCATTTACTGGCCCTGCTCCTGCACTTGCTGACAGTGGGGACACATCAGGGGTAAATTTCATCCCGTGATTCCAAGCAGCTGGCCAAAACCATAAAGCTGCAATCTGTAAACTTATTTAGACTTCTTTTTTTTCCCCTTGCCCTCCCAAAAGTTAATAACTCCCCCTCACATACACACATGCACATTGTTCAGAAATATTAGCCACTTCTCCCCTGCTCCAGCTCTGGTAAGTCAGGTAATTGAAGCTTCAAAGGAGAATCACAGTTTAATGGAGCTGTGCTTGCCAAAGAAGACAAAGGACTTTGATTAGATTTCTTCCAGCTTATTTACATGACTTATCTTTTTATAAATTCAACTTCCTTCCAAACTTGATAATGAGATGCCTTAGAAAAAAGAAAGAAACGGAATGGTTTGTTTTGTCACAAGACAAGTGATTATTTTTGTGATAGACTATGTCTGGTGTAAAGTTCAAAAACAATGGAAGTAATAGTCTTTAGGCAAAACACATAACTGTTCCTGATAACAGTCTGCGAGGAAAAAATGGCAATTTTCAGAATTCTGCATAATAGCATGGACAAATAACCTTCCAGGAGCAGCTGTCATGGTTAATTTCTGCTCTAAGATATAAAAACAGGGATGGCTTTTTGATTAGATGTTATTCATAATTTTTTTTTTTTTTTTTTTTTTTTTTTTTTTTTTTTGNGTGTTTGATTTCTTTTGCCTGAGTAGAGAATGGACATTTCCAAACAGGAAAGACCATTAACATACCAGGTTAAAATGTTTCCATGCATTTCAGCCCCTGTCATTCTGACTTGAACACAAATCTATCCAATTTCTCCACCATGGAGTCTTCAGAAAATCATAGGCATGCTGATATTTTCCTAAACTAGGCTGTAAAGTGTGGCAATGAGCCTTGTAAATATTGAGATTTTAGCGAAGGAAAAAGAGGGTAATTGCATGATTTGAAATGATGATGGAAATTACTTTCTAGGTAACAAATGAAAAAAATGGACAAGGTGATTTGTCCTGATTTTCAATTCAGCAGCTGGGATGCATGGGGAAGACTTACCAAAAAGAACAGAAGGATGAGGACAGATGATCAGAAAAAGGATGGAGCAGAGCACTCCCCTCTGCAGGGAGTCAGCTTCAACACTTAAACTAACTGCCTCTTTATGGTTTGCATAAAACCCTGACAATTAAGTACTCACCCAGGGCATCTGACAATTTAATCTGGGGGTCTACCCATGTGAATTTATCCCAATTAACTACCACAGTTAAATCATGCCTTAGCTGAGTCTGAATTCACTTGAGAAGCATTCACTTCTGGCCTCAAGCTTTTCCAATACATATATCAGCAAAGGAAAGGCTTGTATGCTTGAGTTTCACTAAAAAAGAAAAAAAAATATATATATTCCATGTCATTAAATAAAAACAACATTAAAGCAAAACTATGCCTGCAATAATTAAACAAAAATAAAAAGCTCCAGCATACTTGAGCAGCAAACCTATAAATAGTTTCCAAAGAGATTCTCAACATTTCTAAATATAAAAGCTGTCATAATAAGAGCATGTTGCAATAGCAAATCTTGCTGGAAAAAGTTCTGAACCTTGTGTCTGTGAACTAAGAGAAACTAAAGCAAGAATTTTTACAAGTCACTTGACTCAATATTATGGTACATTAACCTTGATTTTTATTACTGCTCAACATTTTTGCTTTTGAACCAGACCAAGCCCCAGTAATACTGAAGAATACACATATGGGGGTGGGGAGGAGAGAAATGGGAGGTAATCACTGAAAAAAATGCAGTATGAGTTCTGTGCTAAAAACCTGAGTGGGTTGTCATTTTATCTGACTGATTGGCTCCATCTACAATTAAACCCCAACTTTTCCCCCCACGGGCTCTGAATCAAAACACGAGTCTGAGAACCCTGCAGGAGGCACAGCCTGGGATGGGATGTGGGCTCAGCCTCTCTCCACCAAGGCTAGGCTCCAGGAGGAAAGCAACTTGCCAAAACATCCATTTAACTGACCACCTCTTATTCAGTGGAATATCACATGTTTGCAAATAAAGCTGCTAAAAATAAAAAGTATAACTGCTCTGCCTTTGCACTGATGGGAAAGGCAGATGTTGCCTGTAGCTCTTACCCACCACAACTTTATTCTCAATTTACCCACCACCCCCTGTTTTATGGCTCACCCTGCGGTAGGATACTGGAAGTCAGAGCTGCTGATTGCCAGTATGAACCTTGTGCTGATCTTTACAGTGCCTTGCACTAACAGCCTTTGCTGGAAAACAGTTTGGAAAATATTGGGCAATATTCTCCAGTCATTCCAGGGGGACCACATAAGAGCTCTGAATTAACCTAGGCCAAAAAGGAAGCAAAAAGGGAAATAAAAAAAAAAAAGTGAAGATAGCATTCCTGATAAACCATTTAATTTATGTGCCTAAATCCTGCCCTCTGATAGAAACAGCGACCCAGTTGCTAAACAAATGCTTGAGAAAGGAATTTGGCACCCACATTTCTAACCACAGGTCATGGCAAAGCAAATCATCTTCTCTGCCCTTGGTAGCACTGGAAAAGGTCATTTCCCAAAGATGCAGAGCCCCAGGGCTGTTCCAAGGCCAGGACACCCCAGAAACCCTGTGGCAGAGCACGAAGAGCAGCACGAAGTTGGAGCAAAATCAGTTCATCTCAGTCTCTGAAGGCAACTGTGTCTTTTTGCATCCTTCCAGGTATGATGAAGAGCTGCCTGTGCTTGACAGAAAGGGATGCCAGTGGTGTGGGGTGTCCTGACCTTTCCAGGCTTTCTCTCATTTGCCTCATTAGGAGTCTAATGATCTCAGGATCATCGCAGAATCATCCCACTCTGTAGATTTTAACACAATGCAGGTGCCCTTTCCCACCCCATTTTTGCACCCCTCCTGCTCAGCACACCTTTGCATTTGTCAGCAAATGTCAGAGTTTTACCATGGGACTTTTCTAGAACAAATATTTGAATTGTAATTTCTCGTAACAGAGAGCTTCTTCACTGATTTGTGAATGCTGTTTCTCCACACTGCATAAGATCACCAGCAAATGGGAAGGTGCCTTTTGAGGAAGCCAAACAGCCTGGAGCAAACACACTGGCACCAGAACTGGGAGCCAACACAGCAACAAATCAGGCCAGATTTCTTTAGTCAAACTGTCACGCAAGTGGTTCAGCTGTGGCTCACCTCGAGTGGAAAGACAGCACACGCTGAATATTTCAGTGATGTGGTCAGTGCAGTCAGGGCAGAAATGCAAGCCCAGTGAAACACATGGCTGAGTTTACAGGAGAGGTAACATGGCCTCATCTCATCTCTCCCTCAACTTCAACACACCTCCATCTATCCAAATATTTTTGAAAAATGCCTAAACTGCCTAATGGTCAGCTGTAAATCCCCTTCCCATAGAAGGGTGCACACAAATACCCTCACCCACAGAAGTGTGCCTTTACTGCCCAGGAAATCACAAGTGGGTACGCACAGGTGGAAATAAACAGTTGGAAATTCTAACTTGATTTTTTTTGTATTACTCATTTGTGGCTCTCTCATTAAGCTAAATGATTCAGATGCCTTTCTGTATGCTGGCTGGTGTGGTGAGGCAGTGAGACCGGACCTCCAGGCCCACCAAAACTCCCACTGCTCCAGAGGAAATAGCTCTGAGAGCATCTGTGCTTGGAGTTGATTCTGGAAAAACTGTTTTTCTGTCAGTCCCGTGGCAATATTCTTATTCACAAGCTCTCAGTCCAGATGAGGAATAACTGGTGAGCTCAGACCTCTGGGAAGAGGGGTTTCCACTCCAGAACTGGTGTTTAACAATTAATTTACCTCAAAATATCTTTTCCAGAATTTCCAAGCAAGGGAGGCAAAGCGGGCTCCCTGGATGGCTCTCTGTGCCAGTGAGACCTGCAGTAATTCTGCATTTGATCCTATTCACCTAAAAGAACAAGAACTGTTTTGACTGCAAAAGGAATTTTCCATAGGAATAGTAGGAGGCAAATCATGGAGCCCAGACTTGCCTGTTAGAGTGGCCAGTTCTCATTCGAGGTTCCCAGCAAGGACAGAGGGAATTTACCTGCACACAAGTTTCACACTTTGGCCCCAAGGGACTATTGACACCAAAAAAAACCAAAAGCCTTTCTGCCTCCAAAGTAGAAGCATTTGGGAATCAAGGGGAAATCTGAAAGCTCCTAACGAAGGGAAACATTTCTATGGAGAAACTCCTCAGCGCAAGCAAATTAGAAGTGGAAAAATATCAAAGCACTGGAGGGTTTTATGCAACAGTAGCCAAAACCTTGAAAGAAAACATTGTTAAAGGTTCGGTTTTTTCTCTTTTCTTTGGGGGGACTGTTTCTTCTGGAGTGGCCTACATTCTCAGGCCTGAATGCTCCCAAATTAATTGCTTTGCGTCCTCTTCCCTCCCCCCAACCCTTTTCTTTCTCTCTCTTTAGCCCAGTCCCAAGCCAGTGAAGTCTTGGCTGGGGCTTGTAATGAACTGGCAGAATGATAAAGAGATGCTGGGCTGGAGGGAGGTGGGGGATCCAAAGCCCACTAATAAGACCAGGATCCCCTACTTACGCCGTGCCCCACCGCGGGGAAGCCATTAAAGACCCAGAGAATAGAAGAGAAAAGGAAGAAAGTTCTTACAAGGAGCCCTCCCCTCCCCGGGCCCTCTCCAGCGCTTTTTGAGAACAGAGCTCTCGACATGGCTAATCCCTCCACCGCTTAATGAACTACAAGCTTCCCTTTCACTCAGACAAAAGTTTCTTTCCTTTCTCGGGCCTAATCGCAGACAAATGGTCCCCCCACCACGATGCCTGTTAAAAACCCATTCCCTTTTTTGAGGCTGTGAGGCAGGAGGAATGCCACTGGCAAGAATAGGTACCCTTGAAATGAGCTCCTTCTGCACTTCTGAGAGAGATAAGTGGGAGATGACACTGGAGCTATAATGGAAAAAATATTTTCACAAGGCAGCATCTGTTGTTTCAGTGGATGCAGCCCCATTTTTGTTCCAGAATGCTTCTGTGCATCTGTCTATATCTTTTCTGTCAGTGAAACAATTACTGCCTGCCCGCCCTCTCTCTACACACACATACATTACTGGCAGGAATGTTACATGGCTGCACAATAAAGCTGCCACAGCCTGCGCTGAGTTTTGTACAGACAACAACTTTCTGCAAGGAACAGCTTTCAGTTTCCTTCCCAAATGAAGAAGTATGACTTGTAGTGTCTATTATTTCACAATGTGTAGGGTGAGCTCAAATATTGCCAGTTCCATATAGGAACAGGAAGATAAGATGTTTGATTGTGTACAGAATCCTTGAGCATCCAAATTTTATTTTGGCACCTAAATAATTATCCTTATTCCAGAGTAATAAACTGTTTGCAGTGCTCACTTCTGCTAAGCAACAATGAAACTAGGGCATTTATTTGAGTGCCTGACCTTCCAAATACAGTGTGAATCTTTTGTGTTGGATGTGGTTTTAGATGACCATTCAAGGTTGTTTTGTGCAGGTTTACACCACACACCAGTATTAGACCCAGGAATGTGCCAGGTCTGCCAAGCCTCTCTCAGAGCCATGTCCTCCATCTCACACTCCTGTGTGACAAGAAGATGTATGGGCTTTGAACAAGTAGAGACTGTTTGCACATCAAATCTGAACTCCCATCTAGTCAGTGCTGCTGTATTTGGCAAAAGCATTTTCCAGGAAAGCTTCCAGAAATAAGCTGAAGACATCAAAAGATGGAAAATCCATGCTTTCCCTCAGCAATTTGTCCCAGAGGCTTTTCACCTCCACTGCCTGTCTAGATTCTACCTTGCTTTGGTCCAGAATCACCTTTTAGCTCTTCTATTGGCTTATGCCTTTCTTTTCCCAGATTTAAAGAGCTGTTTAATATCCTGTATCTTCCACCCATGAAGTACTTGCAGACTGCAATTAAGTCACCTCTCAAACTTCGTGTTGATAAGGTTTACAGCTGAAGGTCTTTAAATCTCTTCCTTCAAGGCCCTATCTTCATCTTGTCCACATTTTAGTGACTTTTTGCTATAATCACCATGATATATCAATGTGCTTTTGAATGCATGGACCCTTGGTTGTGTTTAACCTTCCTCTGTCTCACCATTGCTGTTCACATGGCGAAACATCCTCTCAGTCCTAACACACAAGACCACACTCAATGCACACATTCAGTGTTTCCTTTCCTATCACAAAGCAACAGCAACAGCAGTTTCCTGACAGGCCCCTATGTACATACCCAAAGCTTTGGAAATGTCACCAGCAGTCCTGAGCCTGTCTGAGAACACACAGATGACTTTTTCCCTGTGGCTCTTGGTCCTGCTCTGCTCTCCTACAACTACATTTCTGCCTGTGCTCTGGACAAACCCAAAAAATGAAGAAGCAATCGAAGACAGTACAAGTAGGACCAGTAACATCTTCAGAGCTGTGCAAGGCAATTCCACATCACCATGTACTGCAGAGCAGAGAGAAGCTGAAACCCGCTCAGTGGCTTTGAGCCCACCTTGAACCACCACATTTATCTAAAACGGGGTGATGACACACATTTGGATGAATGAGGCTTTAAACTGAACTAGTAACAGTAACACGGAACCAGGGAAATGCATTTTTGACAGAAGAGGTCTCTTCTAAGGGCATTTCCCATTACAACAACATTGAATTATGGCTCTCCTAGGAGAGGGTCTCCCCATTCCAGTGGCAGAACCCCCCTGATATCTGAGTTACTCCAGTAGAACAGAGCTTATCATCACCAGCTTGCAGATGAATTCGCACCCCAGTCCAGGTGAATCTTTGCCAATGTCTCCGAAGCACACGGGCTATGAGAAATGACAAGCAGTAGTACTTTCAACCATGCATTTCTGACTCCCTGGAGCAGGCTCAGTTTCAAAAGGCTGGATTCTGTTCTTATTTCTCTCAAGCCTGTCTGCCCATTAGTACTTGCAGGGTCAAGCATAGGAGGAGGGGGCTTCTACTCAGAAAATCAAGCAGCTACAAAACAAAAGGAATCCCGTTCAATTATTCCCAGCAAGCGGATTAAGCAATGAAAGCAACATACGAGTCTTTTGTGTGGTATTTTTGCAATTATGTTCATTTTTCCTACATTACTAATATGCTTCTAGAAACCAGACACCGTACCCAATAATGTGAAAAAAAGGCAAAAGAATAGAGCCAAGAAGGGGAAGAAACAGTGGAAAATGCAAAACAGTAAACTATTCCTCTTAGCATTTGTTAAGTATCAGCAAGGGCACATTATAGCTGGGTCCCCAGACTCAGGCAGAACTGAACTAAGAGCAAAGCAGCAGATGGTGATGCAGCAGATTAGAAACTGCTAACAACGGCCTGTCTGGAGAGCTTTGCTTGGGATTATGGACTTGATGGTAGAGTAAAAACCTGTAGCGACAGTCATCAAAATGTAGGCATCCTTGAAATGAGAAGGGCCCAGGCTTCATGAAGATTTAATCTGCCTGTATGTACTCTGCCCTGCCAGCCTTGGAGAAAGCAGATTGAAAGGTTTTGTGAATGTGTTACTAGAAAAAGTAACTAGATCATGTTACTGTTGTGAATCAGTGCAGCTGTGCTGGCACCAGCAGATCTGAGTCAAAATGTACTATCTGAGAGTCAGGCTTCAGAGACCAGGGAAATCCTCATGAAAATAGCAGTCTTTCAATGGGTTTACAAAAGATTGGAAATGAAAAAACCCAGCATGGTCTATGCCTGTTCTAGAAGGAAAAACTACAACCAGTTTGCTTTGTTGTGGTTTGTTGGGTTTTTTTCTTTTTTAAAGACTGCTTACAACTCTGACCAGGTAGGACTAAAGTGGTTCTGACAGGCCTCATAGACCTTCTCTGCCCTTCACATAGCTTGCTGTGTGTGCTCAACTCTCCATGTATCCCTCTGGTTTCTGGCCCCAAGGATTCAACATTTTTCTCCTCAAGTGTTGATAAAACAATGTGTAACGTTTGAAGGATGATCACCTATACTGCTGAGTGCTTGGAATAGTGACTGCAGCACAGCAAGGGAGAACAGAGAGTGCTGCAGCACTATTTAGTGTGTGACGAGTGTCTAAGAAACTATTTCATTCAGAATTTCATTCACAAGGTCACCCTTGTGTCAAATAGTCCTCAATTAAATTCCTGATAACTACCAGCAGCTACTAGTTTATCAGTGTATCTCTGACTAGAAGGTGACAGACAACACACATAAGCGTGAACTGAAGAGGGCAAAGGCACTGGCTTCCCATTTTACTGGGTATAACCTTTCCCTTGTATGACCAGAGGTATTTACAGAGCAGAAGTCAGATGAAAGCTTGGGAGATGAGAGCTACTGTATCAGGATGGGCAAATGTGCATATATTTATCCCTGCAGTCCTCCCAAGGACTCCCTGCGCCTTCTGCAGAGGATAGAATTTCTTCACTGGGTGATGTCCAAGCATCAGCTTCTGCTGTTGGCTCTAATTAATGAAACGCTCTGACAATAAACTGCAGCAAGCCACATGCTGCACCCACTGTGCTGAACCTGTGTGTGGTTTGCACACGCATTTTTGAAACCACATTTTCCTTGATGTGCCTGTAATTTGACTCAGTGGGTCAGTGCAATGTGCACTAGATGAGATGGGAGAGTCCTTCACGGTATCACTCACATGGCCAAAGATCTGAAGCAAATCTATTAAACACATTATGTTATTCCAGATATTTAGCTGTGGAAATAAGATCAGGACCTGGCTTATGATCACAAGAAAAAAGTTCCTTATGACCTTTGTCTTCCAAGAGTGAAGGGGAAAATTTGCCACTAGAACATATATAAGGTTTACTGATATAGATTTCAACCTGGAGCAAAAAAACCCTAATGAGTGGGCCAAATGGTAAATCAAAGTAAGTATTTTACAGTAGTTCAGATTTGGGGTACCAGTTGTCAGCTCAACCACACGCTGACCTCCTTCTATTCCAGCATCTTCCAACCAGAGCAATGCAGGATTTACAGTCTCTCTTGAGAATGCAAAGCTCCAAATAGCCTTGGAGATTTACTGTACAATATCTACATATATATATATATATACATTTCAGAATTGCACCTTTGCCTCAGTATAATTCCAATTAGTCTACAAGAAAGCAGCTTTAAAAAATTACATTTTTGAAAGTGTGATAAAGTGAATCTTCTCCCGTAAGTGCTGTCCTGCATTCATGAAAGAAGCCCAGACCCCAGCAAAAGTTATCTTCATTGCAGAGGGCAAAAACAAGAAAGTGAAATTAGCACTATTTAATGTCATATATATATATAAAAGGTGTATATACATAGAATGGTGTGTGCATTTATAGACAATGGTTTCATTTGATACAATTTTCCCTCAGTACAGGTGCTCCAAAAGCTGGCATTTTCATGCTGTGTTTTTCAACTAAGTAAGACTGCTGGGAAATGAATAATGCACACAGGCTACCTCACACTAAGGGTTTTTCCAATAAGATTGGTGACATCAGCAGCAAGACCTGTCACCACTTGCAGCCATGGGGCACAGTTAGTGGGTCAGATCCTGACATGCAGTGTACCCCACCAATGCACACTGGGAGCTGTGGGAAGGGAGTACTCAAGAGTTCCTTTCCATTTCCATGAGGAATAAACCCTGGCTAGACTGGCCAAGGTAAACACTGGCCTGCCCTCCCACCTGCCACAAAGGTCAGGGCTGGTGGGACCCAGCCAAGTGCTGGCTGTCATCTGCTGAACTTGTGCCATTCCCCATGCAGACGAGGCTTTTCCAACACACAGCTACAGCCAGGCCTGGCAGATGCTCTTCGCTGGTGATTCCAGGACTTTTGCCTTGGCTTGGCTTCTCCCCTTTGGATGGGAGTCATCCTTAGCTGCAGACAGACAGACGCCTGATGAGGGTCTGCCCTGCAGGCAGGATGTGACCCATCAGGGATGACCAAGGGCTCCCTTTTCCATGGCCTCCAAGTCCACACTCCAGCCCCAGGACAGGGACAAGGCTGTGGTGCACAAGGGTTCTGGATCTACCTCTCACCATCCAGCAGATGAAGGCGTGAAACGTGGTCCCTTCATCCACAGCAGAGATCTCAAGGCTATAAAACAGCAGACCTGGCAAAGTTCTCTTTAAAGCTGCTGCTCTTTGTAATGAAGGCAGAAGGAATCTGTTAAATGAAAACTCTGATTATAGCAGTCTTTCTACATCAAAAGAAAATGTAGTAACTTTGTGGCTTCCACAATAACAGCAAAAAGACAATCACTTCTCTGGAGACACAAATTAAATATTTGTCTTCTTTGCTGGTAGAAAGGGTGAGGTTTTTCTCATCTGCTGCTCAAGTAATTTGTGAGCACTCCCCTGGTGTAACACTACCCCTCTCTGCCATCACAGCAGTGTGAGAGATTCTAACCACTGCTCCTACTTGCTCAGCTTACAAGTCTTGCCTTAGAAGACAGGTCCCCCTTGGGAGATGGATTTTACCATCAAATCCCCCTTTTCAGTGCCACACCTACAGCAAAAGATCACAAAGAAAGGGGATTGTTTAAACACAAAACCATAACTGTTTGATCACACCAGTGTTATCACTTAAAAATGCTGCAGAATCTTTCAAATCTTCAGGTATTTATAAAAAAAAAAATCTGTTCCACGTCTTAAAGACTTTATTCCCTCTTTACCAAGGACAGTCAACTTAAACTTAGAAAATGAGAATGGCCCTCATATACATAACATATTCAGCAGGGCCATTTCCATACATTACAGATCTACTCAAAGATTGGCTCAGGCCACAAATTAGGATCCAAAAAATCTTGGGTTGTGAAAACACATGAATCCAACAGAATTAAGGCCAGTTTACAGTAACACACCAATAGGGTACACTGCAGCAGAGAAATTAAGGACCCCTTCCTCCCCTGAACTAGGCATAAATTTTAGCAGAGCTCTTCCTTCAGGCTAAATGGCTTTCTATCAGTACTTCCGTGTCATATTTGTTGCAAGCACTATGCAAACCTTTAGGCTCATTGAACTAAACAAGGGAAACAGAAAAATGTAGGGAGGAAATACACAAAATGTCTTGAAATAAATAACGGTATGGCTACAGCCTAGTGACCTTACAAAGATGTAGCTTGAAAGTACAGAAGAGCAACTAACATGAAGATCTTGAGATCTGAGAATTGAAGAAACTGAAGAGTAGAGAAAAACATGTAATTTCAACATCTCAAGGTTCTTCCTGCATTAGTGGAAGCAACTTAATACCTTATTGAGCTGACTCAGAGCATAGCAAGTTGAGTCAGATCCAGCAAAATAACATATCTTTTGAATTATGACTACTCAAATAAAATTTTGATGGGATTTTCACAATATTTTTAGGATAATTAGAGATTTTCTGAATTATTGCATTTATAATGTTTTGGAAATTCCATTTTTCCATCAGAAAATGTTGCTGGGAAAAAATTTCCAAATGGGTTTCGTAAACCCATTTGAAAATTTTTGTTGGTTAAGGAAGCAACCATCTTTCTGTTCACTGGACACTGGGTCCTGCTTTGAGCTCTGGCTCTCAGATGTTCCCTTTTTGCCAATATAATTAAATACTAGAAAAAATACATTCCCACTGCCTTGTTTTGCAACAGCTTTTTTGGTTGCTTGTGGCATATTTCTTTCATCTCCAAGCCATAAGTCAATTTTACTTTCATGAAGTTTCTTGCATTGCCAGATAAAGAACTAGTCCTTGGATCACAAAAGAAGCTGGCAAGGCTTACTACCCCTGGCAAAACTTTACTAAACACGGCTTAAATGCCAAATTTACTATGAAAATACACAGAAGAGAAGACTCGCATTGATTTCTTTACTGACACACCATCAAGTAAGTCTTCTGTGGCTAGCAATCCCCAGACAGGGGAATAAGGAATATGTTTTATGCTGGACTTCCTTCTCATGGCGCACACCTACTCCTCCAGGCAAGACAAGTTATTTTCTGGGCCTGGGGGAAAGTATTTGACAGTAACTGATGAGGACGAATGGCTCCCCTGTGCCTCCCCGAGCCAGTGAAACACGGTAGTAGGATTTGTCACTCCGCAGCTTAGAGCACATTAGGAAAACAGCCCGATCGATAAACCCTCCATGAATGCACATTGCTGCGTTATCGCACGGGTGGAAACAACAAACGTGTCAGTGCAGTGGTTGTTTGATGTGAACTCATGTGGAACGCCTCATTTGGAGCGCGGCCCGGTCGGCCCCTGTGAAAGCGATCCCCCTCGCGCCATGTTGGCCAACGCCGGGCGTGAAATCCAACCTCCATCTGCGCCGCTTTGTGCCCGCTACGTGTCAGCGTCTGTTTTTATTTTCTGGCACCTTGAGCAAGTGTTAGAGACTCTAAATAATAAGTGACATGCGGACACTTTGCTGGAAACAAGCACCTGGGCCGGGGCACGGCATTCATTAAAGCCTGACACGCTCACCCTCTGCGCTCTTTTCGGTCCCTTCTTTTCTTTCCCTTGCCACGCGATTACTCATGTGCCTACTGGCAAAGTGAGGAATGGAAAATGCAGCATGCCCCATTGGCCGAACAACTGGACCATGGTTCCAGAAAAACTCTCCTCTTTTATGGTCCCTTTCATCCTTTTGCACAGCACGCTGAATAAAACCACAGGCACACCTTGGTCAGCTTCCTCATTAGAGAAAACTAGGCACTTGTTTTTTTCTTCACTGCACCAAAATCAGGGATGCCATACACAGGTGCACTCCAGCTAAAAGTGTATGTATTTCTTCTTTAGATGAGAAAACAAATTTCAGAGGAAGTTAACTCCATCTCCACGGCTTTATAACAAAATGAAAATTTTTGATGCATGTTAAACTCAGAGAAAATAAGAACAGTGTGCGCTATGAATTATGTTTTTGAGACTTGTGAGGGATCTCTTGTCTTCTGCAACTAACTGCACAACTAGGGAAGTAAAGGAGAAGGCATACTAATCCATCACTTCACAAACTTGAGGAGGTTAATTAGCATTGAAATCTATATTCTTGTAGAAAACAAAACAAATTTACCTTGTCAGCTAGACTGGTCTAATCTATGGCATCCTAGTTTCTAGTACAGAGCAGACAAACAAAAGGTCTCACACTTCACAAATGAAGAATCTAAAGTGGCTTTCACATTAAAGTGCAGATCCCAGATCCTAGAGCTGATGAGGCAGCAGAAAGAGGAAGATGCAAAAGACTTATGTTGGATAACTTGTGGGTTGTCAGCAGTCCCACTTTCCATAGGATTTCCTGAACATCTACTGTCCTCCACAGAGAAAGGTGTGCCATGCCACAGTGCACTGGATAACACAGGACAAGATAAACATTTCCAGACCATGTGAAGGAGGAAGAGAGAGTTAAAACTTTTTACCCCCAGCAAGCTTAGTCCAACGAGCAAAGGATGGGACAACCCTGAGGACTTTTGAAGAGCATCTGGCAGATTATCCACTGCCATTAACAATGATTGCTCCTTAAACTTCTAGTAACAGTCTGTGTGGATTTAATTTTGAGGTTTCATTTGTTTAAAAAAAAATAAATCTCCAGGGATTACTGGAATAATTTCCCTGGGCACCCCATGCTGTCTGACCTTCCTGGCGGCAAAAAAATGTCTTGGCTGAAATGATGTGTGAAAATAACAGAAAAACATTAAAATAAAGCATACACACATATATATGTAGGTTCCCTGAAAAACAAAGAGAAGATTGATGATAAAGAATGTCATTAGTCTTTAAAAAACACAGCCTGCAAAAAAGTCAACTTAAAGGAGTGAAACACCAGAGACTCATCAAGCCAAAATCAATAAAACAGCAGTTAAAAATCCATTTCCAGTTCAGGATAAACCTGTTGCTGTGTGGGGAAGGAAAAACCATCAGTGGCAGCACAGAAAAGACAGAAGCAAAACCAACTGTGGAGAATGTACAGCCTGAGGAGAGAGATGATAGAGCATACACTGCATCACTCAGTGAACAGGTAACCATTCAGCAGGATGATGCAGGGCACATCCAAAAGCCTGGAAGAGGGCAAAGCTTCAGGCTGTGAAACTCAGAGCTCTAAAGCAGAGACTGCAGGATGACCAGCTCAACTTTAATTCTCAGGCAAAATATGTGGCAAAGCTGGCTAATGCATTTTTTGGACAGGAGGAGAATCCTACACAGAAGTGGGCAGGTGATCTGGCTGTATACACAATAGTGTCTGAGACAGCATCTGCGCCCAGACTCGATGTCATGGCTCAAAAACTAAATGCGAAAAATGAGACAAAAAAAAATAGAAGAGTAAGCCAAAACCAATTAAGAGAATAGGAGGAAACACTTGTAAATGTTAAAGTACTCAATGTATCTCAATAGCCAGAAAGAAGGCTGAGAAGTGAGTTAATCCTCCTTAAAAGATAATAATGCATAAGCAACACATAAAATTGGTATCTCTGCAGTCGTGGTGAGCGAGGAAAAATATCAGGCAGTGGCTGCTGGTGGGAGTTAACAAATGGCAAAGGGGCATTTGCAAAATCATTCAGAAGCATCTTCATGACCTTGAGTAAAGAATTTTCCAACCTTTTTCTGGACACATACATAGACATAGAGCTGTAATATGGGACCAAAGAAGCTGACTGTTCTTTCCTGCAAATCTTCTATGGATTCCTAAATCTGTCATTTTTCATTAACATTAACCTATGCAGGTAGCAATGTTTAACACTATCTCCTTTAAAAAAAAAACCAAAAAACCAAACCAAACAAACAAAAAATCCCAAGCCCCAATATTTCACCATTTTTCAAACAAAAGGAACTAGTGTAGTAGAGGTAGCAATTGTGATGACATTTGAGATTAGCCTATAATCCTGTTTCAATCTTCCAGCTGGAGAGTGGAGACTGTATGATTTGAAATCTGTGAAGTTATTTGATTTTAAAGGCTTAGCAGGCAAATAAAAGATAGTATAGGCCAATGAAACCAAATTTTCTGTACAATGTGTAGTACACTGGATCCAGATTTTATGCATGTCCTCTGTGTGCTTACTTTGATATAAACAGTTACAGCAAACCAGAAATATGTGCTGTCTGTGCAAGATAGACTGGAATTCTGTCCTTGCTCATGTCTGATCTGCTCACACGGATGTCAGCAGAATCAGCCTAAGCAAGGAAAGTTCTCAAGGCAGAAGGTATTCAACAACAACAGCAAAAACAAAAACCCTAAAAAATTAGATCATGAAGGAAGAAAGGTCACAGAGAGCAGAGTATGCATCTTTATATTCTTTGTATCATACTGTAGTGTGTGACTAGCTCTTGTCCACTAACTTAATCAGGAAGACATATTTTAGACAGTGACAAGCAGGAATGAATACAGTCAGTCTTGTTTTCACCACAGGATACAGAGGTTGGCTTTGGATGTCTTTCTGAAACATTCACTTGCCAGGCAGAATGGGAGCCTGAGGGCAGAAGACTTCAAAAAAGAAAAATACATATATCCCAGAAGTCATGTAAAACACAGGGCTACACTGTCAGTTAGTGTAAATGAATGTAACTCCACTAATGAGAAGGAGCATCTACAGTGTAAGCCAGAGGAAGATGAGAAACTGAAATTGTGCCCTTGGTGACATCTGATCTATTCACAAAAATATGCACGCCTTATGGGGCAAATTTTACTATCTGTCAAGATTGTTTGGGGAATGTGGGGAGCCATACTTGCTGGGAGAATCAGGAGGGGCAGGGGGAGTGCTCTTGCATAAAAAGCAAAATTAAACATCTCAAGAAGCAAACTCCTCCCTCAATTGCACAGAGGGCAATTAACCCCTCTGGAGCTCTCCTTGAGATGGCCAATCCAGTGCCCAGTTCTCACCCTCTTGTGGCAAAACTCCAATTAAAGCCATGCTCTTCTGACACTGTATTGGCACAAAATGTGAGCAACTTTGCTGAAATAACCATCAAGCTGAGCTGTCTGCCAAGTGGAGTGCAACTACAAATAGAGAATTTATCTGTCATGAGTGGCAGCATGGTCCAGTTCAGAGCAAATTCCTTGTCATTTACACATATATCTCTGTGTGATTTTAACCTTAGCATAGTCACTGGTAAGTCAATAGTAACAGAAAGAGTGGGGGGAGGATGATTTATTTTTCCTTCCTGCTGCTGCAGAGCAACTGCATATTTTCCTTGTCAACAGCTGTGGTTCCTATACACTGCAGAGATAGGTAGAAAGACAGAGAAAACCCCACCCAACAAACAAGATGTAGGATTCCCAGGAATCATTATTACATGCTGATCATGCCAGCATAGTGCTATTTGCAGTCTCCTCTCTAGGTCAGCAGAGATTCCAGCATCCTTTGTCCAAAACAGTTGCTCCTCCCCAGGAGCATGTGCAAGCCTCTGTCTTTCTGCCACGCCGCCAAACCTGAGGAAGGTTTTACCAGGGAAGGGTGAACAGGTCTCACTCACACATCTGGCTGAAATGCCTCTGCCCTTCACATCAGACTACTGTCAGAACTGCTGTCTATCCTGCCACCTCTCTGTCATAGTAAATAACCACTCAGTCTGTCCCAATGAAAATTAAAAGTGTAAAAATGACTGTGAGGGTGGTGAGGCACAGATACAGGCTGCCCAGAGAAGCTGTGGCTGTCCCATGCCTGGGAGTGTCCAAGGCCAGGTTGGATGGGGCTTGGAACAACCTGGGCTGGTGGAAGGTGTCCCTGCACAGGGCAGAGGGTTGGAATGAGAGCCTTAAGGTCTCTCCCAGTCCAAACCTCCCATTCTAGGGAATCATAAGAATGTTGTTTCAGCTTCCACAGTTCAGCTGATGAGGGGTAGCTCATCAAATGGCAATCACATCAGCACTGTTCAACCAAAGCCTGGGATTTTAGTTTACTTGAATTCAGCTGTAGAGCACCTATCAGCTTACTGATACAAAAACACAAACGCATTCAGACTGAGCTCTCTGCCTCAGCTTTGATTTGGGTAGGTCAGCAAATTCTGTCAGCTGTCTGGGGACACTGAACACGGGTGCTGGCCTAAACCTTCACCCACCATCTCAGACCAACTGAAGTTGTGTTCAAAGAGTTCCATATGTCCTTGCTTTACTCTAATAACTGCCTTGGATTGTTACGGCACTTTCCAAAAAAGCTGATGTCACAGTTTTATGACAGAGATTGCTCACTGAAATGCTGATGAACTTTGTGTTGTGATAGTGCCTCAAAAAACTCTCTGTCAGGTCCCCACTGCAGAGCCCTCCAAAAAGGCTGAAGTTGGTGAGGACAAGAAATTAAGGTCAATTATTTCAAGTTCTAGTGAAATCCAAGAGAATTTATTTATTTTAGAATCTCAGTTTTAAGCTGACTTTTTTTTTCTGTAGAGCAGCTCAGCAGAAGTTGAGGTCAGTAGAAAGAACTAAATTCAATTTTCCACTTTCTTTCTTTCACCGGAGAGACTTCTCAGGGAAAAATAACAGTATCTGAGTGTCCCACAGCAACCATGTTATCCAAGTGTTTCAGTCTGAGTTTTCATTTCATGTTTGTAATACTGGTTCCATGAATGGCTCTTGGAGAAAACCATGTTACAAATACAAACATATCAGGAACAGATGCAGTCCTGAAGGACTTCCAGGTGGAAAAGTAATAATTTAATACCCCACAATAATTTTAATAGTCATATTCATAAATAAATAGTATAAAATATTAATTGACAGTCATAGTGGTCCTGCAGCCAGGCTGAAATCTGATTTCAAACTAAATACTATGGAAAAGTGAGTAGCACTGCTGGCATGTCCACAACACAGGTTGGAAGGAACGCCATAACCACTGACTGACACTTGACTCCTTCCCAAAAACCTTCACAAACTGCACAAAACCAACATCTCTCTGCACCCACTCTCATTCCTTGGAGAAGAGCTTTTCATCCTCCCATGTGGACTCAAGTTTGATCCTGGCAGTCACACTGATGAGAGCAACAAAACACAAAGAATTCTCCTCTCCTGGGCCAGGCCCTGAGCTGTGCCTACGTGTCTGGAGCCAGAGAGTTTCCTGCCTGGCTTTCACAATGCCAGCTCCTCTTTTGTTGTGCAGCACGTCCGACACAAGGAGCTGCAGATCTGCTTTTCAATCCCAAAGAAAGATCACCCACGGAGCAGGACTCTGGGTGCCTGGGGGGAATCTCCCTCTTTCACTTGCTGGGGTTTACGAGGGCTATCTTCCAGTTTGCACAGCAAACATACGTCCTGATCCAGAGACCATACAAGTCAACAGAAAGGCTCCTTTTAGCTCCTACAGGCTTTGGCTCTTGCTGCCCTGAAGGGCAAGGGACTATAGGACCAAAAATAGGCTTGCACAGATAACACAGCTCTCACCCCCAACCCCATTCTCATCCCCCACCTGCTCCTCCAGGTCACAGCTCTGTAGCCACAGGAAGATGTTTACATCATGGTCCTATTGACACAGGTCAGAGTTCAAGGAAGCCCAGTAAATCATGAGTCTAAATAGGGTAGGGCTGGGGCCAGGTGGAGGAGAGAGGGGAAGTAATGAGAGCAGAACCATCTCTTTGAAGAGGAACAAATGTGAATGTTTACAGTCCCTCTGATGCATTCTCCCTGTGCTGAAAACATGTTCAGATGCTGGTTGGTTAATCTGCCTTCTGAGAAATTGTGCTGAATGGCAAGAAGCTTATTCACGCCATCAAAAAGATCTCTGCCTATGCTACTCTGCAAAAATCCTAGTGGCATGGAAGGGAGCCAGTGCATTAGTCCTGTATTTTCATATGAGCTGTATCAAAGATGCTCAACTCTGCATTGTGTATTCCCACAAGGTTGGTGAAATCAGACTTAGTCCTAGCATACAGTAGGATTCTTCTCAAAAAGGAGAAAGAAAAAAAAAACAGTTAGCAAACAAGACAGGGCTTGTTTCTGCACTAAACCACAGTACATATTTTGACAGTGTTTCACAAATCTTCTTCATTTATTGTTAATCTGAAGGCATCTTCTTTTCCCCCGACAGAGGATGTCAGATCCAGCTCCATTTCTGGTGCTACAACATTTCTGGGTTTCCAGAGGATCTCAGATATTTCCACTGTCTGTAATTACTGCACAGTGAATTAGCACTTCACTCTGTCACTCACTGATTTCCTCTGCCTCATTAAGACTCCAGGAGTGTCTGATGAGAGCATTTAATTAAAGTGAGTCCAAACTGATAACAAGGCCTTGTGATTCTTTTGTCCATCTGTTGATCAGTAATTAGTAAACTCAAGGGGACAGTGCAGGACAAAATGAGTGAGGGGACAGTAAAGAGAGAGAGTCAAACTCCAGGTGTGGGACACTGACCCAGGAAAATCAAATTTCACCTGAGAACCACATAGCAAGGGGGGACACTACCGAACCTTTCTTCCTTTAAAAAATGTTGTCCATGTTTGAAAGACATCTGAAAAGCATTTGTGAGACAGGACAGTGATGTACACAGGCTTCTAAAAGGAGGTGTGATCTCTCTGACAGGCTCCATCCACTTAGCAAACGTAATCCAACCTGTCTTCAGCACAGCCTCTTTACTGTTGCCTCATCTACATGAGAAATATTATACTTGCGTAGCTTTATTGCCACGCCCTTCCCTGCTGAAACAGGCACAGAAAATTACCATATGGGCCAAATCCTGCTATTGTTAGTAAAATTGATTTATTCCAGCTGAGCAGCTGGTCTAAGGTTTCATTTGCCCTGCAAGGAAGTCCCAGCAGGGATTCACACAAAGAAAATGATGCCCAGGTAACAGCAACACTCACCTGGCTCTCTGGCTGTAGCCGTGGCTGATATTACTGTTATTAGAAGGCTGTTTCAGCAAAGAAACCATGTGGGCAGTCAGCCTCCCACTCCTGCAGCTTTCAGTGAAATCTCCTACTTGTCTTCAGCCTTTTTAAACCACAAACATTTCTCCTGATCAAGTTTCTTTATACATTGTAAAGGCAGCTACTGCATTTTGCAGCAGACAGCAGGGGCCTGACTTTGCTGTTCTACACTCAGACAAATTCTTGCCCACAGAAGCTGAAAGGCTCCTCTCTTGAGGCAACCACAGAGAAGTCTGTGGCATCAGACCAGTCTTTCCTACATGACCTGGACACTTAGATAACTAAAGGTCAAGAGAAAATACAGGCACACCTGCACTGACTACCACCTACCTACTGACACATTGCCTAGATTCTCCACTGGAAATGCAAAAATCTCAGTTAAGAGAGTTTCAGATTTCCAGGCTACCACACCAAGCACAACCAGGAATGCCCAACTACTCACTGCAGACCTTGGTGAAGAAGAGGGTCAATTGCATGAGGTAAGCCCCAGTATTTGCAATATCCCTGACTGCAAACATGCACAGAAAGTATCTTGAGAGATCCCTGAGAAAAGTCCTAAAGAAAAAAATCACTGGCTCCAACTCTGGCAATGGGAAGATCTTGCTGTGTGGGAAAGACACTGAAGACAGACATTGAAATCACTATAATGTCTCAGAAACAGGACAAGAGGCCTCCATTTTGTTGGTAGGGTCTACTGGATAGGGCTAGAAAATAGGATAATATGAATTATTCCATGGAAGTAACAATTTTCCTTATGATTTCCTTAATTTTTGGGGTAGCCTGTCAATTTTAACAATGTAGGACAACAGTCATTTCAATGATTGGTGGTTTTGTTATTTATTTACTCTGCAGCTATTGTCCAGAGACTCCATTCAGGCCATAAGACGTAGACCAGGAGCACAAAGCACAAGGTGATATGATTATGCAAACAAGTCTGATGTCTGGCTTGCAGGTTTTGAAATGTTATTATTATCTTGTTGTTAGGTAAATTAACTATAAGATGCAATGGTATCAGTCATCCTTCCTGGCACCTGCCTGGCCACATGAGTGATAGGCACAGCCCATGGTTTTGTTTTTAGTAAGGGACATGCACAATTCCCACCTCTGGAACAAAATATTTCAGTCCTATCTGCATAGGAGAAAAACCTTGTGTTAGCAAACATAATTATCAGCACAACATATGACATTTTTTGTCCTTCTGACCAACGACTATTGCTTTAAAAAACACATTAAGTGATTTCAGGTATTTCACAGAAACCCAAGTGAGTGACATGTTGACATTTTTAATTGTGTCTTGGCTCAGGCCTTCTGGAAAGTCAAGGACGAGCTTATCTCTCTACCTGTAAATTACATAACTACCTTTACTTTTTCAAAAATAGTTTGTACCATTTGGCTCTTGAATTCTCTGCTGCTTTCCACTCCATGTGGAGTTTGCTGTAGGTAATTTTGAGGCCCCTCAGTAGGAGCCAGGCACATGTCTGGATGTCCTGGTTTAGGGCAAATTTGGGAAGAAACCTCTGGATGGAGTCCCTAGAAAACGAATCTGAACCACCCCTCCCCCCAGCTGGTTCAGGAGAGAAAAAAAATTTCCTTGGAGGAAAGTGGAAAAAAGTTGTTTATTTAACAGGCAAAGCACTCCCCAGCACAACAAATGAACAACCTTGAACAGCAAACCCTCTGTGTGCCCCCAGAGATGCCAAATTCAGAAAGTCTCTCCCTGGCTGGAGCTCGGCTCAGTTGCTGTCGGTCCCTCAGGGCTGGCAAAGGCCGGGCCCAGGCCAGGCCCGGTGGGACACAGGTGGGAGCTCCTGGGGCCCTTTGGGTGTTTAACCAGAGCAGGGTCAAACAGTGCCAAGGAAAAGGGAAAAAAACACAGTGTGGAGAACTTCTGTGCCTCAGCCAACCAAAAACTGACAAAAAGCAAAGGAGAGCTCTCTCACTGTCCACACTGCAGCCAGCACAGGTCGTGTATGAAGGAAAGCTGAAAACTCTGATCTTTTATGTTTAGAAAACAACCACCTCAGACATTCCACCGCTTCTCCTTCACTCTCAGAACCAGTTTTAAAGGTACAAAACTTATTTCTGAGCTAAAAAGACGAATGGGGATGCAATTCAGCATCAACCCAGGACAACCCAGCACAGGGTGCTGTCCGCTCTGCAGAGAACGAAGTTCACCAGCTGCAGCTGCTCAGACAACTTTCCTAACACCATCCCATGATGCAACGTCTCCTGCTCAGAAATTACTCAGAAATCCCCACTTACAAAACAGGACACAGGAAGAGTGTTTTTTTAGGACACCCAGGACAGCCTGGCACCACCACAGCTCTGTCAAAATATGCGTCCCTCTGTGGGCATAGAAACACTTCTGCAGGGTTGAGAGAAATGACCTGCCGTGTTCCAAATAAGCACCAGCTGCAATTTTCTCCATATTTTTAAAATTACATGTGGTTCTCAAGAGCCTGGCAAATTGTCAACACAGCCCCTAGCCTGGTGCAATTTAAGTGTCCTTAATCCAAATGATATAAAAGGAAACAGTTACAGAAACTCTGAAAATAAAGGCTGATGTTGGGTTGATAGCTTTCTAAATATTTCTTAAAATCCTGGGGATGCTTTCTGTAGACTTTTATTTTCAGGCAAAACTTTAAAAGCCGCTATCACTTCCCACAGGAGCTAGCTGAAAGGCTATATTTAGAAGATCTTGTCAAAAAAGTTCCTTTTAAATCAGGCTGCCTAGTCCTACCTACGAAAAGAAAAAGTCATTTTTTACTCATTTGCTTTACTTTTAGCTATTTCCATATGTACACATTTTTTAAAGGAGAGAGACGACAGAGCTACCTCCTAAACTTAAATTAAACCATCATAAAAAGCCTGCAGAGAAAATGCCAGCTCTGTGACTAGTAAAAACCAACATAGTATTTTCCTGGCACAGTGCAAATGACTGATCCAGTGGTTGTTATCTTTGAAAAATGCTCAAACTATGAAATTCTTGGTTGGTTGGCAGTTACCAAAAACTTGTGGGCAGAATCTGGCTTATGTGATTTGAGCACTGCTTAGCATCTGTCATGAGAAAGCCTTAGGCTGAGTTTTCCTCTTTTGCAGAAATGCCATGGAACTGAAAGAAAATCTGAAAGCACAAGGAAGAAGCACATGAACAGAACAGCTAAGATACTACTGCTGAAGTGTTCTTCAAGTGTCTTTAACCATCACAAATTAATATGATCCTGTCTTCTTGGGGATGATTAGATGACCTCTTTCTGTAAGTCTTTTCCAGCTCATACATCTATGATTCATCCCTTTTGGGCAAAACATAAAACCAGTATGCTGATCATCCATCATCATTAAAAATCTCATTGCAGTTTTTCAAAAAAAGCAAAGGAGTCTGTTCTAGCCAAAATTCCAATTTGCTTAATTACTGTACATTGCATACCTAAAAAACTCCCCTTGGTTTGAGTCACAGAAGCATTACTCTAGAATATGTTCTAATCAGAGGAAACAACCTTCATTCTGAACTTTCTTCAAGACTGTGCAGTCTTCTACCTGAAGTGGATATAAAATCCCATTTATACACATTCTATGTAGTCCTATTGGGTAAAGCATCATACAAGATACTGTGCAGGAGGAAAATAAGCATTGTATGTGAGGCAAGCCATGGGAGTGTAGGAACAAGGACATAAAAACATCTTGCACACTTTGATATGACTTCCTTCTGCTGCAAAGCTAAAAACTTCCACAGTGAGTATGGGATACAGGCTCCCCAGGAGATCTTGCCCTATCCTGGTTCCTCTTTTCTCCACCTCCCTTGAGATGAGTTTGGTCAGAAAGGTCTCTAAGACATTAAACACACTGTTCAAAATTACATTATCTATGGAAGTATTTCCCTTGCCATTTTTCCTATGGAAAAGTGATTTTTTTTTTTTTGTAACAGAAATTATATTCTCACAGAAAATTCTAGTTCAAACTCTAGAAAAATTTAGAAAAGAAAATTTAGTGCTTGTTCTCAGAATGACCAGTCTTTAAGGGCTTGTAGTGGGAGGTGAAGGAGCAGCTTTTGCTACAAGCCACCCAGAACTGAGAGAGGTGGTGACCCTCAGCTGCAGCCCTAATACTTCTGGCAGCTACAGAAAGGAATATTCAGTGCAGCTCACTCTGACAGCAGAGTGAAGTCCATTGCTGCTCTCACAGCCAGTGAATTACACAGCACAAACCCAGCCACATCTCCCATATGCTAAACAGGGACATTTACTCAGTTTTTAATTATGACAATATTTGCTCTGTCATGAACCAGCACAGGTTGGGGCCCAGTGCTTTGTATTCTGTACAGACAGTATTTCTGTTTCAGGGAATTCCTAAGGATCAAACTGTTGGGAGTCTGGGCACTTATGCCAGGGGAATACCACACTGTGCTCCCCTGGCTCTCCACTGTCCTGGCAGTCACTGACAGGAGATTGTGCTGGGCATTTCTGTGTCCTGATATCCCATTCCTAAGGCCAGCATGTAAGACCCCATCTAAGGACATTGCCTCAGTGATAGTAAGGTGATAATATGATTATCAGCCATAGTACAGATAATTTCATAGCACAGTTCCCAGTACAGATTCTAACCTCAAAGACTCCCCAAAAAAAACAGAATTCCAGGGAACAGAAATTACATTTCATTCATTGTAATAAAGCTCTAAAGGCTGTTAAATCCAATGACCAAACTCCTGCTGCAGAGAGTCAAAAAGATTTACATCACCTTCATTAGACTGGCACACTCTTAACAGACCTTTCTGGTCCTTAGTTTAACAACAAAATATGGAAAAGTCCATGCATGTAAAAGGAATTTGGACAAAAAAAATTCCACCAAACTAAAATAAATTTTAAAATGGAAAATATCCATCATAGTCAGGGTTTAGTTTAGGCAGCAGAACTTTCCAAATTGTAAAAAGATTATAACTTCCATATTTGGTCCAGGTATGTCTGTAGAGGTACCCTCATCCCATGCATTCTTCTCTTCACACGGAGACATTCTAGCTTGATTAAATACACTTTAAAAGCCTGTCTGATTGGCAAATTTCAACACACAGTGTCTTCCATATGAGTAAGAGAAGTTTCCTGAGGCACCTCTAGATCTTCTGTCTGTGTGCAGGAGAAAACCTGACAGTCATTGTTTTCTATCAGGTAGAGATGTGTAGTTAAGAGTAGAAAGCCAGTTCAAAAGGGGATATAGAGTTTTTGACAGTGTGTCTACCTCAGACTAGCAGAATGAAATTAAAGAAGAAAATATTTAGGTTCTATATGAGAAAATAAAAAACCCAACCCCTCTCTTGAGGAAAAAATATCTCTCATTAAGGTTTGGAAATGAAGGAAAGACCTTTGATTATGGCACCTGGACTTGTAACACAGGGGCTCAGTTTCTAGTTTCTGTACAAACTTTTTTGGGGACTTCAGGCAAGTTCCCTCTCTCAGTAAAATAGGACAAGACCTGTCACTCATTATCTGTCTGTGCAGTTGACTTACCCTGTAACATCATAGGGGTGAGGTCTATTACTTGCTACACATTAGAAAAACAACCAGCACAAAATGGCTTTGCTTCCTGTTGGCACCTCTGAGCGCTTTGACATAAATAAGGAATAATCCCAATGTATTCAAAGCTGCTTGGGAGAAAAAGAAAAAAATTGGCTGACAGGGACAAGATAGTAATAAAAAAAATATACCCATTTGGAGGCAGGAAAGGTGAGTTCACAGCTGGGAATAGGCAGAAGATTTCTGGGATCCTTCTATCCGGGCAGATCTCCTTTCCTCAACCCCTCACCAAGGGTCTGAAAAAGAGGTCACCTGCCTCTTTTTCACCCAAGGGATTCAATTGACAGCTTCTCTTTCCTCTGCTGCTGGTCACCATGGGAGAGGTGTGAAAGGGCACAAAGAAGATAATTCCATAAGCCCTATTGTCCCATGGTGTAAATCTTGGTTCCTGAAAAAAATACATGCAAGGCTTCTCCCACAGACAGAAAGCACATTTCAAAACTGGAGAACTGAATCCAACCTTGCCATTTTCCCAAGCAAATGGAGAACTCAGGCCAGACCGAAGCTCAAGGGACTGCACAAGGAAGCTTTTTATCAACACACTCCCGGCCATCACACCACCACACTTCAAATTAAAGGTCTGCAAAAGCCTCCACTTGTTAAACCTCTATCAGGTTCTTCACGTCATACCAAACTGCAAGTGACAGAGAGACGTAAGTGGAGAGGGAGGGAGGAGAACTAATGCACTAAGGAAATCAAATGCTGTGCACAACTGACACAAGCCCTAAATATTTACCTCCTTTTAAAAACTTCAGCTATTTTCCCTTTCAGTCCTATCAAATCACCCTCCTAATCACACGCACTTGTTATTTCTCCCCAAGGGCATGAACTCAGCTTGTAAAACATCTACTTGAGGAAAAGCAAAGTGTTGCTGGTGTGACATGAATTGCTGTGGAAATGCTGCTCAGGGTCTGGCCCAAAGGCAAGCTCGAGCCGTGGGCTCATGGCAATGCTGCAGGCACGAGTCTGAATACCAACCCTCTCTCCTTCTGTACCTTCTGACTTAGCCCTAAGCTTTCAGACCATCAGAACACACATTTCACTCATTTCCTAAAACATGAGAATTCTAATGAAAACCTCAGCTCAGCTGCTTTTACCTGAGCCCGAGATCTGCCACTTGAAATAAAAGGATTACTTTTTTAATTTCTGTTGCATTATTTTTGCAAGGAAATTGTTTTAGCAGAAGCCACGCAAATGCTGAACCTTCTTCAAGCTGAGAAGATCCACAGGAACTGAAGACGTTTTCTCCCATGACTGTTGCATTGTTTTACACAAGGAAGGATGACAGGAGGTCAAAAGCAAGGCAGGAACAGGAGCCCTTGGCCAACTTTGTGTGCTGAGGACTAGGAAGTCCTAATACAATTTGCTCTCCATTATACAGAGTAATACAGATTCTTTTCAGTGTCTCAAATCTTGCTCCACCTCCACAACAGTGGCACATAGTCTCTAGAGTAAGAAAAAATTGCTTTAAAATATTTCACCCTGGCCAAAGTGTTAAACCAGGCTTCCTTCCACCACTCCAAGCTCACTGAAAAAAGAGCTCTAACCTTGCTGCAAAGACAAAATCCAGAAAAAAGTCTTTGAATTATCTAATATACAAGATAGAAAGAAGCAGAAATTAACTGCTCCCTCTCAAGAATTAAATTAAAAGAAAAATACTTTAAAATAGTCTTCCATAGTTTAAGTGTGACCCTGCACTAGTGACTTTTTTAGAAACCTCATTAAAGAACAGCAAAGTATTATTGTTGCAGCATTAATAGCTCCATTGTTGTGGCATAAATAACTGTGTGAAATAATTCCAGATGTAATGTGGATGGAAGGGAAGAGGGTGCCTCACAATCCTTCAGAACTGTATCTTCAGATGGCTCTTTCCAGCCGAAATTTCCCATTCTGTGTCCCAGCAGTGGAGGTCTGCAGTGCCTTACACACTGGAAATGCTAAAACGAAGCCCACAATGAATAATAGCACTTTTGTTTCAAACATTCCCATGGTTTCTTTTGAGATCTCTCTCTCCCCCTTCACAGATTCTATATTTTGCTGACTTTTCCTTAAATTTAAACGTTAGCCAGCAAGGAATTGGCAACAATTGTGGGACAATTGCTTCTTCTCATCTCCCTCTTGCTGGGGAAAAAAAAAAAGAGAAAAAAGAATTTAAAGAGATAGCCAGTGTGAAGCAGTGAAGCTTGAAATGCAAGCTGCACATTTTTGGAAAGCATGAATCACAGAATCATAGGATGGCCTGGATTGGAGGGGACCTTGAAGAGCAACTGCATCTATCCCTATTCAGCCCTCCCAGCACCCTCTGTGGGCATAGAAAAGTCATGGCCAGAGAAAAATCACATTTCTGCTCTGGAGGGGGGACACCCTTGTTACATATCCCTGCTCTCTCTGCAAGTGGTCAGAATTGATGCTTCATCTCCACAATGCACAAGAGACTTGGATGAAAAAAAAGGAAGAAGAAGGGATGAGATCAAATAGACTCAGACCTGGGAGACAGACTAGCAGGAATCATCCACTGCACAGGAGAGGGAAAGCTGGCACAGGGATCTCTGCCACTTTAAATTCCATGGGCAGCAACTTGGTCCCTTTCTAACCTTTCACACAAAACTCCCTGGCCCAAACTGTCTGGCTTATTCACTTTCCTTATTCTCTTCCATCTTTCCTAATGCCAGTGAAAGCCCAAGAGTCCCAAGAAACAGCTCTGCCATTGCTTTAACATGAGCACGCTGCTTGCACACAGGAATGAGAATTTAGCCTGGAGACATAAACCCAAATATACAGCTGTGTATGGTATGCTGAAAACTAACCCAGCACAGAGAGCTGCTTTTATGGGCAGGATTTGTTTTTCCAAATGGGATTTATTTAACAGAAAATTGAATGGTTATAAAGAGCTCACTCTAACAATAACACAGAAAATGAATCCAGTGTTCACGGCCGGCTTTGCTTCACAGTATAATCCAGACAGAGAAATCTTCTTTAGAGGGTCCTGGAAGCAATGACCTGCCCTGCAGAGCAACCCTTGGGGAAACAGCTGGCTAAAAACTGGGACTCTGCTAATGTCTGAAATAAAGGCAGGAATTTCACTGGGGGAGGGTGCTGCATTGACAATGTGAGGAAGTGACTATGGGAACACCCTGTTTTAATAAACCTTTTTCATATCAACAGCATGGCAAGGCTCTAGGAGGCACACAGGACTTCACTTTCCAGGAAACCGTTGGCACAATCCCCATTTCACCATCTTCATAAGGGCCTGGACTCCTTAAGTCTAAAGGTGTCTTAGCTTCCCTTGGTGCTCCAGCCAGTATAAAACTTCCTCTGAACAGTCTTGTTTGAATTTTCATGGTATTTTGGAAACTTCTATGGATACCACATAAGGTTTTATCAGTAAACTCCTGATGCATTGTGTTAGCATAAGGTGTCCACACATAGTTCCCCACTAAGTTCCTTAAAAGAAAGCACTTGGGACCTTTTAATCATCACTGTCTTCAAATTCTCTTCTCTACCTGCTTTTCCCAGTGCAGGACTATGTGCTGCTGCTTCCTCTGTCCTGCTTGTGTCCATCAGTGTGCGTCCCAACAGGTCACTACACCCAGCCACAGCAGTTTGTCTGACTGACTGAAGAACAGAAACAGAAATGGTTCAGAGCTGTGCCAGAAAAGGCTTGAACTGGACTTCAAGAAGAGTTTCTCTACCAGGAGGTCGGTCAAACACTGGAACAGGCTTCCCAGAGGTAGCCAATGCCCAGACCTGCCAATATTCTAAGAGATGCTCTCAGCAATGTATTTTATCTTTTGGTAAGCCCTGAATTGGTCATGCACTTGGACTAGATTGCTGGTGTAGGTCCCTTCCAATCAAAAAAGCCTATTCTATTCTAAACATAATTACCCATGACCATTAATGCTTCTGATTTTACTTGCTTCAGAATTCCAAATCTACTCCAGTGACTAATTAGAGGCCATCTGATTCCTTTCATGTGGGCCACATCAAAGACCTTCCTTCTCCAACTGGGCACTGTTCTTCATTCAGTCCTGTCCAGGACAGTGAGCCAGGCACTGTTGCACAGATGTTTTCAAGTCACAAAACAGAGCGGGTGTGGGGACAGCTTTTACAGCTCTTACTGGAAACCTATTAAGGTCATGATATTGAGAAAGAGCACAGTATGGCCTTCATATTTTAGGCTTTGGAAATATCAACCCTGGAGCTGAAAGATTATTTGTACTGGAAGCTGACTACCAGGCAGCTGCCAGGGGAGAGCTAATCAAGGGACTGACTGATCTATTAACCCTGACATATTCCCCAGCCCATCATCTCCCCATGGCCTTCCACGGCAGCTTTATGGACAAACAAAGAAGTTCTGATGAAATACCAGANCTTCCTCTGAACAGTCTTGTTTGAATTTTCATGGTATTTTGGAAACTTCTATGGATACCACATAAGGTTTTATCAGTAAACTCCTGATGCATTGTGTTAGCATAAGGTGTCCACACATAGTTCCCCACTAAGTTCCTTAAAAGAAAGCACTTGGGACCTTTTAATCATCACTGTCTTCAAATTCTCTTCTCTACCTGCTTTTCCCAGTGCAGGACTATGTGCTGCTGCTTCCTCTGTCCTGCTTGTGTCCATCAGTGTGCGTCCCAACAGGTCACTACACCCAGCCACAGCAGTTTGTCTGACTGACTGAAGAACAGAAACAGAAATGGTTCAGAGCTGTGCCAGAAAAGGCTTGAACTGGACATCAAGAAGGGTTTCTCTACCAGGAGGATGGTCAAACACTGGAACAGGCTTCTTAGAGGTAGCCAATGCCCAGACCTGCCAATATTCTAAGAGATGCTCTCAGCAATGTATTTTATCTTTTGGTAAGCCCTGAATTGGTCATGCACTTGGACTAGATTGCTGGTGTAGGTCCCTTCCAATCAAAAAAGCCTATTCTATTCTAAACATAATTACCCATGACCATTAATGCTTCTGATTTTACTTGCTTCAGAATTCCAAATCTACTCCAGTGACTAATTAGAGGCCATCTGATTCCTTTCATGTGGGCCACATCAAAGACCTTCCTTCTCCAACTGGGCACTGTTCTTCATTCAGTCCTGTCCAGGACAGTGAGCCAGGCACTGTTGCACAGATGTTTTCAAGTCACAAAACAGAGCGGGTGTGGGGACAGCTTTTACAGCTCTTACTGGAAACCTATTAAGGTCATGATATTGAGAAAGAGCACAGTATGGCCTTCATATTTTAGGCTTTGGAAATATCAACCCTGGAGCTGAAAGATTATTTGTACTGGAAGCTGACTACCAGGCAGCTGCCAGGGGAGAGCTAATCAAGGGACTGACTGATCTATTAACCCTGACATATTCCCCAGCCCATCATCTCCCCATGGCCTTCCACGGCAGCTTTATGGACAAACAAAGAAGTTCTGATGAAATACCAGACACAACTAATTTTTTTTAACCTGTCCCAACTAAATCCATGCAGGGAAGACAAGGCTGGTTATTTAGATCTTATAGACAGAAATTTAGAAACATGGATTTGTCCTGAGGAAACCATTCTCGACTCTCCAAGAGCTTCATCAGCTTTTCCTTCCTAAAGAGACACTAGCTTTCCAGTTCTCCCCACAAATGCTCTAGTTTTAATCCAAATTAGCTCCCAGGATATCCCATCACTGTCCAAGATCTCACTCCCATTTCAAGCACTTTGGAGCATTCTTTCCTTCTCCTGCACTCCAAGTTCAACATTCAGCAATCACCCTGCATCTGAACTAGTAGCCTCCATTGCCTCTATCACTTTACCAAAGCTCCATCTTTTCCCCAGCAAACCTTAAGGAAAGATGTCCTAATTAATGGTGAGCCTGATGCCCCATGCTAACACAAAATTTATCAGATGCCACTCTCCTTTATACATATAATAT